>APFE030019586.1:197128-215687 GCA_000404065.3 Pinus taeda
AAGAGGACACAAGATGTGGTGCTAGCCAGGGACAAACCCCAATGTGGGGAAACCCTTGATCAATTCTTCTTATATGTTCTTCAATAGTTCAGCACAGAGAGAGAGAGAGAGAGATAGTACATTTACAACAGAAGTCAACACTTATACTTTCTAGATAAGAGAAGAGATCATCTCTACATGAGATCAGTTGAAGACATGCTCCTTCAACTGATTCTCCAAAGTGACTCCTTCACCTATCATAGTGTTGCATCTCGTCCACATGCTGCACCACGTTGCACTCAATTGCGAGACCTCACACTGCCATTGTTGTCCCATGTACCATGTTTTTGTCCCACTATTAGTGACATTGTCATTCCATGCTTGCCATACTGTTGTCCCACTGTTTGTGATATTGTCATTCCATGCTTGCCATATTGTTGTCATGTTTGCTTGCTCCATCAAGCTTCATTGTTGTCCCAAGGCTGCACTATACAGCAACATGTCTTCATCATGGTGCCACTTATCACATCATTATGCAATTGTACATACTGTGCATAGATTTGCCCCAAGCCTATCCACGTTATCTCTTGTTCTGAGGTGATAAGGCCTGCTGCCTATCACAGTGCAGCTGTCATCTACAACTCTCTCAAACTATCTTGATTGCAATCCAAACTATCTTGATTTTAGTCCAAACTATCTTGATTTTGGACTTGGTCACAGCATCGATACCCATAGCTCCTTAATCCTTGAGACGGCCCTGTTCACGACCTGTTTGCATCCTCAAATAGCCCTCATACTAATCCGCTCTTCAACAGCAACTTGGCCTCTGATCTAAGCTCTCCATTTGTCCTGAAGTGACATTACCTTGTTGTCTCTTCTTGCTGCAACAAGGGCATCCAATCATCATCTTTGGGTTGTGTTTGGCTATGTATAGACTACAACTAAGTCTCATTGTTGCTATGTCTAAGGGCTGTCCTAAACCCTTCCAAAATAGAGTAGTATGATTGTGTTTAGGTTTTACCTTGCTACGTATAGATGATCCTCTAAACAAATCCCTTCTTGCTGCAGCTAAGTAGCCTTTGGTCACTGATGTTAGGGCATTCTTTTAGAAAACAAGTTAGGGCAGGATAGGGCAGCGTATAGGAGCTGGTTAGGGTAGCATATAGGGTAAGTTTGGGCAACGTATAGGGGCAGGGATCTCCTCTCTTGGATTGCGGCTTAAACCACCCTCTTTAGGATTGCGGCTAGCACAGTTTTGAACCTCTTCATGACAGCGACTAAGGTTCTTTTGAACAGCGTATAAGTCTATCCTTAGGGCTGCGTATAGGTGCCTTTTAGGACAGCGATAGGGTCTCTTCTTAGACCCTCCATGGCTGTGTATCACTGATTCTTCATAGGGCAGTGTTAGAGCTTCCTTCACCGTGCTAGATCTCCCTTTCCTCCTACGTCTAAGGCTTCTTCATTAGGGCAACATATAGCCTAGGGCACTACCTCTAGATCAGGGCAGTGTTATCCTTAGGATTTCTCCTCCTACAAAAACCCAAAGACAAGTAGAGAGGAAGAGATCCCAAGTGTGTGTCCAAATGACTTTCAAGGCACCTCTATTTATACTAAAACATTGAGCACATGTGAGGTTTATTTGGTTGTATGCCGACCTTGACAAATTGTCCCATAACACAAATAAATTCATATCTCCATGAATACTTATCGGAATCGAATGATCTTTAGATCAATCCTACACCTCTTGATGAGAGGGATCCAAGGAAAATATCAGTTGCCATTAATAAGATGGCCCACATGGAGTTTGGTCTTAGTTGCCATTAATAAGATGGCCCACATGGAGTTTGGTCTTAGTTGCCAATTTTAACACTTGTCCTTGTCCTTGTAGCTTTCGATCATGATCTGTTTTAGATCTGTTAAGCTCCTTTGCAAACTCATATTTTGTTGATGCCCGCATTTCCCGTCAGATCGATCATGTATTTGGGAAGAAAGCTCAATTTTTATGATATAAAATATAACTTTAATTATTCAGTAGTGAATGGAGTTACTGCCTTTTAAACCCTTCATGTTAGGAGTTGATTTTAAAGCATCTCAAATATTAAAGAGATGAAAAGAATGGGGTGAATGAATTTAGAAAAATACTATTAAAAAATTATAATTTATCACGACAGCATGATGCTTAAGCGAAGAAAACTTTGGCATAGAGTTGAACCACCCTGAAGGTCAAGATAGGCTTTGTGAATGACTAGATGTTTTTAAAAAAATAAATGAAGGTCAAGACAAGCTTTGTGAATGACTAGTTTATGTTTTTAAAAAATGCATGCATTTTGTGACTAACAAGGTAATGGTAAAAAGTAAATGCATTCCTCCTTATAAGTGCTTCAAAACCAAAAAAAGCATAAGTGGAGCATATTGGCATTTTAGGCAAAATGCATGTATTAGTTTACTTTCTAATAAACAAAGATGCTTTCTAAAACTACAAAATAAACAAAAGTACAGATAAATTTTATTCTTGTGTCAATTGGGTTTATCTCAGGTGGTTAGAAAGAATGATGGTTACCCCTCGCCCCCACATAGGCTCAATTCCCACAAGTGATATGTTGAGCTCATGTAGATTAATTGTTATAATGGCTTAGAGTCTTGTTGTTCTATATGTAGATTACATTGTTATAATGGCTTAGAGCATCATTGTTCTATATGTAGATTACATTGTTATATGGCTTAGAGCCTTCTTGTTCTATAACCTTCAACCTTAAAGAATACCCTTTCTTAAAGAACATCCTTGCCTACAAATTGGAAGATGGAATGCTTGGTTACATAGAAAAAATCAGATCCTTGTAAAAACAAAAGGGTACAACTTTAGATCTATTGTTAAAATTTGGATTAGAGAGAACTTTTATTTAAGAACGTAAAACAAGAATTTGGAATTTTCAATATGATAAAATATATGGTTTTATCACTATTACTTCCATATCAACATGCATGCCGATAGAAGTAAATTATTTATCTCTCTAAGTGGACTTAAACCAACAGGTCAAATTTCCAATTTCCATTTAAGGACTACCAAAGGAGTGTCTCCATATAAAAATGTTAAATTATGGTATGTTCTATGCTTAAAGCAGTTTACTTCTTTTCTTCTTATTAGCCACAGATTAGCAATCACATATACATTAAGTTAAAGTGCAGATAGAACATTAAATGATCAACAGAAAACAAGCCAAGGCAAGAGACAAAAGATGTAGCAGCTAGCCAGGAACAAACCCCAATGCGGGGAAACCGTTTGATCATATCTTCTTTTATCTTCAATAGTTCAGCAGAGAGAAATAGTACAAAATCAGAATTCTGTAATTTTATATCAGCAACAACAAACCCTAGATCAGCGAAGTTAAACTTGGTCAAACGAGTTGAAATTGACCTCCAATATGCTTGGTCAATTTCCGGTCAACTAGCCCTCGAAGAGCTTGAAGAAACAGCCCTTGAACAGTGCCAAAAACACAGTCAAATTGTTGTTGACTGAAGTCAACCTGTTACCCAAAACTAGGGCAGTCAACGTTGGTCAAACCTGTGGACGGATTGCCTCAATTTTTGTGCCAAAATCTGTCGCCTGCCTAGGAGAGGCAACGACACCAAAACCACATCCTTGATGAGTCAACGCTTGGTCAACGCATGTCAAAGAGACCTTCAACAGCTTCTACGTCCTCCTTTCAGCGTCCTCCTTGCCCTAATGCGTCCTCCTTCCCACATGTGAGTTACTCCTTGTATAACCCAAAGCTAAGGAGAGATAGAGAAGAATAAGTGAGACGAGATGATGAGAAAATGAATCAACCTCTATTGTATTTATATGATTCATTGGGCATGTGTGCCACACATTTAACTATTGGCCGACCTTGATAATTTGTCAAGTAAATACAAATAAATTCATATCTCAATAAATACTTGTCGGAATCGGATGATCTTTAGATCAATCCTACACCTCTCGACAAGAGGAATCTAGGAAAAATATCGACTGCCATAAATGAGGTGAACCACATGGCGTTTGGTCCTAGTTGCCAATTTTAACACTCCCTCTCAACTAGGGAGAACTCCATCTGTAATCTGTTTGACCATCACTACTATCCCAGCGATCAAATGCACTGCCCTGCACTGCTTAGCCTTACTTTGCTCTGTTCTTTTCTGCTCGAACTATGAAGAAGAAGTAATGATCAAGGATGTATCATACCATCCTCCACTGACCCAAAGTCAGTGTCAAAGTGTGTTATACCACTCTCACTGATCCCAGATCAATGGAGGTCATCCTAGCATAGGGAGTACGGTTTATACAACGATGCGCCCATCAATAGTACTACTAATGGTCCCTAACCGCATTGCCCTACTCATTGACCAGATGAGAGGTACTTCCCATGAGTCTCGGACTGCATGGGTAGGATGCCTCAACAAGAGAACTAATCATCTTGTCCATAGGAGAACGAATCATTCTGTCCAACAGTCGCCATGGAGAACTAATCATCCTGGCCCACAGTCGAACTAATCATCATGTTCCACAGTCGCCACAGAGAACTAATCATCATGTTCCACAATCGCCACAGGGTGTCACAGGGGAAGGTTGAACCTTTCACCTTGTACATAGTGCACCACCAAGGGATGGTGAGTCACCCGGTGGTCACATGTCACTCCAAGAAGTACCTCGCGCCCCCCTAGAGCTCCCAGATCTCAATACATCATACTCGACCCTCATAAGAGGGTCTCTGAATGACACCAAGTCGTTCTCGGAAAGTCAAGAATTTGACCTTTCCTAGGGGCTTCGTCAAAATGTCGGCGACCTGTTCATCTATACCAATATGTTGGAGCCTTATTGCTCCCAGCTGCACCATATCCCGAATATAGTGGTACCTGATATCGATATGCTTGGAGCGATCATGAAATATGGGATTCTCCGATAAACGAATCTCACTCTGGTTGTCACACAGGATCACGGTGGTATCCAATGTAAATCCAAACATCTCACTAAAGAGTTTTCACAACCAAACCGCCTCACAAGAGGCCTACTAGCAGTAATGTACTCTGCCTCGGCGATGCTCAAAGCCACCAACTTTTGCTTCCTGCTCATCTAGGATATCGAGGCAAACCCCAAAGAGAAACAACACCCAAAAGTGCTCTTTCGGTCCACCACACTACCTGCCCAATCATCATCGGTATATCCATGTAGGCTCACATCTGCGACGGTGTATCTCAACCCATGAGTGATCGTGCCACAAAGATATCTCAACAGATTCTTGGCACCAATCCAATGTGAGTGATGAGGCTCAAACATATGTTGACTCAACATGTTCACTACAAAACATATATCCGAACAAGAGTTCACCAAGAACATCAATGCTCCGATGAGTTGACGATACTCAGTAACATTTCGTAAAACAGGTCCGGCAGCACTACCAATTAACTTCTTGAAGTCAAGCTCCATCGAGGTAGTCACGAGCTTGCAATCCACCATATCGAATCTCCAATATCTTCACCACATATTTTCCTTGAGATAGGAAAATCTTCCCTGGCTTTTGCTAGACTTCTAGTCCTAAGAAATAGTGCATCAGTCCTAGGTCCTTCATCTCAAATTCAAAAGCCAACTCCCTCTTACATTTGTGAATGAGGGGGTTTGCACCTGTTAGAAAGAGGTTGTCAACGTACAGCACTAGTGTGAGAGGATCGTCATCTTCAACCTTAAAGTAAAGGTTAGGGTCGGTTTCACTCCTAGTGAATCCCAACTTTATCAAGTAGTTATCGATCCTCTCATACCACACTCGAGGTGCTTGCTTCAGCCCATAGAGGGCCTTCTTCAACCTGCACAAATGAGATTCTCGATCATGAATCTCAAATCCTTCGGGTTGCTCCACATAGACCTGCTCTTTGATCGAACCATGCAAGAACGTGGTCTTGACATCCATCTAATGTAGGTTCCATCCTTGCGAAGCAGCGAGGGCTATGATCGAGCGAATGGTGGTATACCGGGCAACGGGTGCAAATATCTCGTCATAGTCTATACCTTCCTTCTGAGAGAAGCCGCGAGCGACAAAACAATCCTTATACTTTTCCACACTTCCATCAACTGCATGCTTTATCTTGTAAAGCCATTTCGAAGTGACAACTGCTTTGTCCTGGGGTCTGGGGACCACATCCCAGACATCGTTTTTCATGATGGACTCATATTCCTCAGTGATAGCATCCTTCCATACTTGATGCTTAACAGCTTCTACGAATGATGAAGGCTCACTTTGGATGATCGTGCTCATGATGGTCAAGTATCCCTGATACCTAGTCAGCTTCTTACTTTCCCGGAAGGTTCCCCTCGATGCAACGTGCCCTTCAGCATCATTAAGTGTCCCCCTAAGCCATTAAGGCCTCTTCCTAGAAGAGGAAGGATCTTGTTGAGGGGGATCAATAGAATCCATAGGTTCTTCCACATCGAGCGTTGTCTCATCTTCCTTTTCCTTTGGTTCCCTAGTGTCAGCTTCTTTAGATCCCCTTTGAGTAGGAAGATTGTCAACTTTGATAAGAGGCATATCTTCGTCAAAGGTGACATCATGGTTGATCTCGATTTCCCTTTGACCAACCACATAGATTCTATAGCCCTTAGTGTTTTCGCTATAGCCCACGAAGATTCCTTTCTTTCCAGATGCACCCAATTTATTCCTCTTCTCCTTCAGCACATGAAAATATACCGGACTTTCAAAAGTTCTAAAAAGAGATACGTCATGTTTCTTACCAATGAACATCTCTTCAGGAGTCTTGGAACCCAATGCTTGATGAGGGCATCGGTTTTGCACATATTTGGCGGTATTCGCAGCTTCCGCCCATAGAAGCGTCGGAAGTCTTTGATCATGGAGCATAGCAACGACAGCGTCCACAATCGTATGATTCTTCCTTTCTGCCACAGCGTTTTGCTCAGGAGTATATGGTGTTGTAGTCTCCCTCTTAATGCCAACCTCTTTGCAAAAGTCATGGAACTCATTGGATTCATATTTAGTTCCATTATCAGTCCTTACGATCTTGATCTTCTTTTCGGTTTGATTCTCGATCAAGGCTTTGAAGTGACGAAACCAAGTGAACACTTCATCCTTCTTTTTCAAGAAGTATATCCAGGTCTTGCGAGAATAATCATCTGTAAAAGTGAGGTAATATAAATATCCTCCCAAAGAGTGCACATGCATCATACAAGATATGTCTGAGTGAACCAACTGCAATATATCGCAGGTCTTGCTTTGGCTTGAGGGGAACGGTCCCCTTTAGAGCTTCCCTTCGGCACATCCAGGACATACACCTTCTTGCTCTACTTGGAACTCGGGCATCCTTGTCACCATTTGTCTTGCATTGGGTAGAGCTTTATAATGAAGGTGAGCAAACCTCGGATGCCATAGTTCGGACTGAAGTGATGTGTCACAAGACATGACACCCAACGGACTTCCCCCGACCTGATATAATGAATTGACTTGAAACCCAAGAGTGAAAGCTTCCTGGTAGAGAATACTTATAAAGAGGAGAATACAGGTGGATATTGTTATGATTTGGAGAATGAATGATTCAATAGGGTTTTTGCTCTGTAATCTGAACTAGGGTTTTGTGTTAAGGTTTTGTTACTGGTCACCATGGCGGGACACAGAGGAGGGAGTTATGCTCCCTCCTACAGTCAAGTAGCTACGGATAGAAGTAAGGGAGCTGGATCGCATCACTTCAAGAAACCAATGGAGGTGGCAACAGAGCCTATTAACACAGAAAAATCGGAAAATATCAGACCTCATGGACAAGAAAGGAATCATGAGGAAGCTAGTAGGGAGAGGAGGACAGGAGGCAGTAGTCAGAAAGTTGCTCCTGAGTACAACAAGTGTCTGTAAACCCAAATCGACCATTATTCCTCGAGTCGTTCTAAGTAACCCAGCACTATAGGTGCACTGAGATCACATGGCAGAACATGTGGTTATATGCAAATTTATGGGGATTTGGCCGACGAAGAAGGCTTTGCAAGCATGGATAAGGAACCACTGGAAACTAAAGGGGGAAATAAACCTTCACCTTGGGTCCAAAGGCTTCTTTATGGTGGTGTTCACAAGCTTAGAGGATAAAGACAGAGTGTTCGAGAAAGGACCCTATTTTTACGTTGTTGCAAAGCCTTTACATGCGACCATGGATAATGAACTTTGTCCTAGAACGAGAAACTTTCACATCGATACCGTTATGGATAAGACTTTACTCTCTTCCTTAAAATTATTGGTTGTCGGAGTCTCTAAAGGCTATCAGCAATAAACTAGGGCATTTTATAAAAAAATCAAATGCGACTCTAAGAGGTAGATACACTTCATTCACCCGGATTTGTGTGGAAATGGACTTATCTGAGGCACTTCCAGACAAGATCATTTTAGAAGTGTATGATGAAGAATGGGTGCAGGCAGTGGACTACGAACCTGTCCCATTCAGGTGTCGTAAGTGCCATGAACACGGGCACCTATACAGTGACTACCCATCAAACAAACAGGAGAGCAATACAAAAACCACCACAAACAAAGATCTCGAGAGTTTCACTAAGGTGGGGGGCAAAGGGAAAGGAGGAAAGAGGTACCAAAAGAAAATCAACGACGACAGGCAACCGAGTCACAATAGTTTCAAAATCTTAGAAGAAGAAGTTGGAAACAACGGGGCAAACCAGGAATCGGAGACTTATACCAATGAGAAGGATAAGGATGCTAGCATGGAAGATATACCAGAGAACAGCGAGCAAAAGGATAATCTACTGAACATTGTGGAGCTCAATAGGGACCATAAGATGACCCCAAGTGAGGTGAGAACAGAGGACCATGAACTGCAGGAGATTCTTGAGAGGGAGAACTTAGATCTAGAAAAGTTTCTAGAGCAGGGTATTGCCAAAGGGGTTGACTCCCTACCAAAGGAGGAGTTTGACAAGGTTCAACAGCTCTTCCTCTGGAGATCCCAATCGAAGGGCTCTAGAGTCAAGAGAAACCATGACAGCCAGGAGAAGAGAGGGATGAAAACAATGAAGGAAACACCGAGACACTCTTCCAAGAATCCGGGTAGGAAAAGAGGAAGAAAAAGACAGAATGAGTTGCTGAATGAATGTGGAAAACTCATGATTAACTCAGGTAAGATGAAAAATTTCACCAACTACTCCTTTACAAACCTTTCTTAATGAAGCTTACAACATGGAACATTAGGGGCCTAGAAAGTAAAAGGAAACAAAGAAATCTTAGCAGTAGAATAAAAGAAGAAAAACCACATATGGTTTTTATTCAGGAAACCAAGTGTTCAATGGACAAGATCAGAGAAATACATAGCAAATAGTTAAGCAAGTATGAGTATCTAGAGGTTAAGGTAGATAACTCGGCAGGAAGGATTCTTACGCTTTGAGATCCCCAGAAACTTGGAATCATGGATGCGGAAGCGTCCAGGAACTATCTATTGTTGGTGATTCAACCTTTGGGTGATAGGGAGACTTACATGTTTACAAATGTCTATGGTCCTCAAAAACTAGAAGACAAACTCAAGCTTCTCAGCTCCCTTGAGGAGCTGAGAGAGAGATATTCTAATATGCCCTGGATTCTGGCAGGGGATTTCAATATGATCAAATCTCTTACAGAAGATATAAATAAAGAAAGAACAAACAAACAAAAAATGGTGCCACCAGAACACTAGGTAGAGACTCCATTGCCTTCCGGAACTTCATAAATAAAATGAGATTAGTGGATGTTGAAACAATAAATGGCACTTTCCCCTGGAACAATAAGAGAGGAGGGGCTTCTCATGTTGCCTCTAAACTAGATAGATTCATAGTCTCAGAGGACCTCCTCCTCATAGGCCTTGACATGTCAGCTCTAATCCTTCCCTTTGGAAGCTCGGACCACTGGCTTTTCCAGCTTGAAGCCTCTTTTATGGGTACACTGAGGAACAGGCCTTTTAGGTTTGAAAATGTCTGGCTCTCTCACCCTGACTTCACCAACAATATTGACAAATGGTGGATGGAAGATATGCTCATTCAAGGCACTAAAATGTTCATGCTGCAACAAAGACTTAAACACATCAAATCCAAACTCAAAGATTGGAACAAAAAAGAGTTTGGTAATATTTTTAAAGCCAAAAGAAAAGTTGAACAGAAACTCCAGGGGATTAATCAGATCATAATCACAAATGGTTTTACGGAGGAAAGGAAAACTCAAGCTAATTCTCTTCAGAAGGAATGGGAAGACAGGTGCATCCAAGAGGAGATATTCTGCAGGCAGAAATCGAGAGTGTTGTGGATTAGAGAAGGGGAAAGAAACACAAAGTTTTTTCATAAATCAACTTTGGATCACAGGGCACATAACAGAATTTCAAAACTCAGAGATTGTCAAGGGAAAGAGCTTGTCTCCCACAAAGAAATGGAATCTGTCCTAGTTCAACACTTCCTTAGCATTGCAAAGGAGCCTCTCTTAGACAGGTCACCGTCCATTAACAATTTCACTAAGTACATTCCCAAGCTTGTAACAAGGGAAGACAATCACAATCTTAACAGGCCAGTGTCTGAAAATGAGGTCAGTGAATTTATCAATGAGATGCAAAATGGGAAAGCTCCTGGACCGGATGGATTCAATGTGGACTTCTTCAAAGCATGCTGGAAAACAGTGAAACAAGACATCCTTGATGTAGTGGAAGACTCCTAAAGATCCAAAACGGTTTTGAAGGCTCTCAATGCCTCTTTCATAGCTTTGATTCCAAAGTAGGAAAAAGTTATGACACCAGACATATTCAAACCCATAGCTTTATGTAATGTGGTGTACAAGATTATTTCCAAAGTGGTCACTAACAAACTCAAGCCCCTTCTTCCAACTCTTATCTCAGAAGAGCAAACTGGTTATGTGGAAGGACGACAAATTCTCAATAACATCATACAAGCTCATGAGGTGGTACACTCTCTTAAGAGCAATAAGCAAGCTGGTATGATCATACAGCTTGACATAGCGAAAGCTTATGACAAGCTACGCTGGTCTTACATCAGAGCAATGCTGAGAGCTTATGGTTTCGACCACAACTGGATTAGATGGGTTATGGCCCTAGTATCCACGTCTAGTTTTTCAATCCTGCTTAATGGCTCGCCCTCAAGAACCTTTACACCTTCTAAGGGTCTCAAACAAGGAGATCCACTCTCCCCCTTCCTCTTTGTGTTCATGATGGAAGGACTAGGCAGAGCGATAAAAAGTGCAAGTCCTGAAGGAAGAATCCAGGGACTAAAACTTACCATTGATGGAAATGCTTTAGCTCACCAACAATTTGTGGATGATACTATGTTACAGGGCATTCCCACGGTCAAGGAATCCAAAGCTTTTAAACAAATCTTGAATGACTTTGCTATGGCCGCTGGTACAGAGGTAAGCCTTGACAAATCAAAAGTTTTCTTTTTTAACACTGACATTACTATTCAGAGAAACCTCACCAAAATTCTAGGGTTTCAAAGGGTTCAGTTACCTTCTATGTACCTTGGAATCCCTCTTACAGACAAACCTCTAAGCAGGGGAGTGTGGGAGCCAGTAATTAACAAGATTCAGGATAGGATCGAGAAATGGACATGTAGATCTTTGAATTTCGCAGTGCGCCTTGTGCTTACAAAGGTTGTCCTGCAAGCCATACCCATTTTTATGATGTCAACTCTTCCTGCTCCTATAGGAGTTATGCAACAGATCAGGAACATTCAAAGAGATTTTCTCTAGGGCAAAGGGGAAGAGAAAAAAAATGGGCTTTGGTAGCTTGGGACAAGATCTACAAATCTAAGGCCCATGGTGGTTTGGGGCTTCATGACCCTGAAACCCTTAGCAGAGTTTCGAGTGCAAAACTTTGGTGGAGGTGGCTTAAGGAATCGGCAAGCCCTTGGACCAAGCTTTGGAAACAGAAATATCCAAATAATTGGCAGGAGAGGGATCATATCCGAATGTCTGGGCTTATCAAGGACTCCCACATTTGGAATCTTGCTTGGGAAAACAGAGCCATTGTCTAGCAGCACAGCTTCTAGGAGATCCGAGCTGGGAACCTGGCAAGATTCTGGGAGGACAACTAGCAGCAGGAACCAAACTTGTTTATGGAAGAACTAACCGCTCTCAAGAATGACACTGACAACAAAGGCTTATGCATGGTATGTGACTTCTGGGATCAGACAAGGAACAATGGTAAATGGAGAATATGGAAGGGTTTGGGCTACAGTGAAGAGAGCCCTTTCAAATCTCAAGCAGGCTCTCTTGCTCGGGACTTGGAACAGAGAGATTTTGGTATCATCCTCGTCTGACCAACTGAGATAGGGAAGAAACACAAAAGGTAACTTTAACCTCAAAGAAGCTAAACGAATAGCGTTAGGGTTTGATTATCAAAACATTGATAAGGTATGGAAGGACCTTTGGCAGCATCAGCATTGGATGAAAATAAAGTTGTTTGTGGTTGGTTCAACAAAAGAAAATTCTAACTTGGGAAAATCTTTTGAAAAAGGGTTTTGTTAGCCCATCCAAATGCCATCTATGTGGTTCACAAAAGGAGACGATGGAACACTTACTCAACCTCTGCCCTTTCACCTCTACCTTGTGGGATTGGGTGGCCTCAATCTTCAGGCAGACTGACAAGGACAGACTCAGTATTACAAACACTTTGAAAAATTGGAGAAAAGACTTCTCAGGCAATGAAATCATCAACAAAGCTTGGACTCTGGTTCCAGGTTACTTAATCTGGGATGTTTGAAAAGAACGCAATGGCAAGATTTTCAAGAATAAAACTGGCTCAACCCATAACATTATTGCACAAATATTAAGACAGCTCCAAGACACTATTGGAGCCCTTTTAGGAAGACCTCCTGAGGACCCTACTCTACCCCAGGACGCTCATATACTGCTACAGTTGGGTCTCCATTCGTTGGTTCCCCAGAGCATAAATAAGGGTGTGAGCTAGATAAAAGCTAGTAAAGACTTCTGACAACCTCCTCCTCATGGTTTCTTGAAATTCAATATAGATGGAGCCTCTAAAGGTAACCCAGGGATGGTTGGTTTTGGAGGGGTCATCAGAGATGAGCAGGGGTGCATTAAGGATATCTTTCACTGTCATTTGGGGACTACCACTAATAACATGGCAGAGCTCATGGCCTTAGAGCAATGCCTAGAAATATTGATTGAGTCAAATTTACATAATGCCATCATTGAAATAGACTCTGAATTGATTATTAATGTGGCCAAGAAGATATGTAACGGAAAAGAACCGGAAAAAGTTTCAAAACATTGGTGGCTTTTGTAGGTCTTTCAGCATATTCATACCCACCTTCAAACCCTGAGAACAGTCAGCTTTGTTCATGTGCAAAGAAAATCCAACATGCTAGCTGATCGTATGGCGAATGAAGGAGTGTTATGCAAAGAAAGTTACAGCAAGTATGCTTGGGATTCGATACCCTCCGAAAAATTGCATGAGGATTGTCAAACACAGGCGGCCAAAGACATGGAGAACTTCCAGAATATTAAGAATGAACAAGAAAGAAGACTAGTGGAAGCAGGAGTAGCGGAAGCAAAAGTCTTTTTCAACCGTTGATCCCTCAAACTGCGTAAAACAGAGCATTCTAAATGGGAGGGATCACAGATCTTGATAGCATTCGCCATCGAATGGGTATCGGGTGGGAAAGTGATCGAAGGTTAACTATTCAAGCGGACCCGAAATTTTTTGGATCAGCGGTTCATAATCTTCATCGGGTCCGTAAGGAGGATAAAGACCATGCAAGTTTCCGATCTGATATCTCGGAGGACCCTCAAATTAACAAGGACCTAATCGTATGGATATCCGGTTTTAAAAGTAATCAAAGGTTAAGTCTCAAACCGGACCCGAACATTTATAAACCAATGGCTCATAATCCTTATCAGAGCCGTGAACCGGGTAAAAGGGGTGCATGTTGCCAAGGCGATAATGTTCATGGCCATTGGTTCTTACGGGATAGGGATCGAAGGGATATCAGGTTTCAACATGGGAGGAGGTGAAGTCCAAGAATGGACCCGAAGTTTTATACTTTGACAGTTTATTTGCCCTGTCGACTCTGTAACGTTGGTAAAGGTCGCGCATATCTCCGAAGCAATTTCCTTAACAACAATTAGATCATTGGGGGTCTTATTGAATGTCCATCGGGTTGGATAATGGGCGGAGGTTTAGATGTAAGATTAAGGTATAAGGTAGTGAGTTTGTTTCGGGTTTGTTTCGAGTTGTTTCGGGTTAATCTTCATCGGGTTAGCCCTTGTTGGTCTTTACACTTGTAAAGACATGTCATATATGTAACATTTCTTGCGGTTAATAGAAGGTTCCACTCTTACATGACCAAAAAAAAAAGCTTCCTTAAAATTCTTTTTCCATACACATACCTTGCCATCAATGAAGGTTACCTTGTAGCCTTTGTCCTCGATTGCCGAAACGGACACCGAGTTCTTTTTGAAATCGGGTACATATAGGACTTCTTGCAAATGAATTGTATTACCCTGATTCAATTGAAGAGTGACATTCCCTATGCCTTCCACGGGATATTTTGTGTTGTCCCCAAGAACAATTTCCAGGTTGGTCTCCTTTCCTATCAAGATGGGAGAGAGCTTCTTTGTAGCCAATGAAGTGCCTTGAGGCACCACTATCAATAAGCTAATTTCCCAGCGAGTCTCGAGGCGCAGTAGTAGAGAGGACCGCTGGTAGACAATATTCATCTTGCTTATTGTTAACAACATTAGATTAATACTTGAAGTTTCTTGCCTTCTTGAAGGGTTGTCCTCTTCCTTGATTTCCGGCATTTCTTTTACCTCTGCCATTGGACCTACCATTCCTTTGATTGCCTTGAGAGTGATTTTGGTCATCGTCATGGTGTGAGTCCCTTTTATCTGGGCACTCCCTCGCATAGTGGTCCATTTTGTTGCAATTGTAACATCGACCTTTTCTTCCACCCTTAGGTCCAACCTTTCCTTTGGATTTAGCCCCAAAATTGTTTCTTCTTTTAGCATGAGAAGAAAAGGCAGAGAGATGGCCTTTAAGTGTGGGCATTTCTTGCTCTTCCATCCTTGTCTCGTTTTGAATACATCTAGCCATCAATTCCTCAAATCCTGGGATGACATTATTGTTGAGAAGAATAGTCCTGAATATATACCAATCAGGTGGCAGTCCTCCAAGAGTTGTGATAGTCATTTCCCTGTCAAGAACTACTTCCCAATAAATAGGAGATCATTCTTGATCTCAGTGATCCTTAAAAAATATGCTTGCATACTCTCATCTTTGCCCTTCTTGATTTCCTTTAGCTTATTTCTAAGGAACAGAACTTGATTTGCATCATTAACTTTAAATAAACTCACCAGTCTGTTGTAGATTTCCTTAGAGGTTGTCAACTCGGAAACATTGGCCACCAAGCGCTTGTCGATAAACTCTCGGATGATCTTCCTTGCTTTGACTTCTCCCTTGGACCACTTGTTTTTCGCAGCAACGGATGCATTTGATGGAGGCGCAACAATATTGCCTCTCACATGGTCCAACACTTCTTAATCTTCTAAAGTCAGATCAAGAGACATCTTCCATCTGTGATAGTTAGAGTTCTCACGGAGCTTATCTTCGGTGGGGAAGAGTGTTGAGGACCCCATAAAGTTTTAAGGATAGCCTTGCCAACCTTCTCTTCGGTGATTGCTCTTGCTTGGGCTTTATCTTCACCTCCACTCCGATACCATGCTAAATTATGGTATGTTCTATGCTTAGAATAGTTTACTTCTTTTCTTCGTATTAGCCACGATTAGCAATCACATATACATTAAGTTAAAGTGCAAATAAAACATCAAATGATCAACAGAAAACAAGCCAAGACAAGAGACACAAGATGTGGAGACTAGCCAGGGAGAAACCCCAATGCGGGGAAACCCTTTAATCAAATCTTCTTTTATCTTCAATAGTTCAGCGGAGAGAAATAGTACAAAATCAGAATTATGTAATTTTATATTAGCAGCAGCAAACCCTAGATCAACAAAGTCAAACTTGGTCAACGAGTTGAAATTGACCTCCAATATGCTTGGTCAATTTCCAGTCAACTAGCCCTCGAACAACCTGAAGAAACAGCCCTTGAACAACCCCAAAAACACAGTCAAATTATTGTTGATTGAAGTCAACCTACTGCCCAAAACTAGGGCAGTCAACGTTGGTCAAACCTGTGGACGGATTGCCTCAATTTTTGTGCCAAAATATGTGGCCTGCCTAGGAGAGGCAGCGACACCAAAACCACACCCTTGATGAGTCAACGCTTGGTCAAAGCAGGTCAAAGAGACCTTCAGCAACTTCTGTGTCCTCCTTGCCCTCATGCGTCCTCCTTCCCACGTGTGAGCTACTCCTTATATAACCCAAAGCTAAGGAGAGAGAGAGAAGAATGAGTGAGATGAGATGATGAGAAAATGAATCAACCTCTCTTGTATTTATATGATTCATTGGGCATGTGTGCCACACATTTAACTGCTAGCCAACCTTGATAATTTGTCAAGTAAATACAAATAAATTCATATCTCCCTAAATACTTGTCGGAATCGGATGATCTTTAGATCAATCTTACACCTCTCGACAAGAGGAATCTAGGAAAAATATCAGTTGCCATAAATCAGGTGACCCACATGGAGTTTGGCCCTAGTTGCCAATTTTAACAAAAAACTTTCACAATATTAATAAATGCCACAAGAACATTAACAAGGTCTTGGTTCAATAGTTATAAGAGAGTTATGTTATGCTCCCACCATGATTCAAAATCCCCAGAAGATATAATCTGCAAACATAAATCACTACGAAAACCCCTTAACACTTAAATTCAAAAAAGTGAAGGGAACTCTACTTGAATGGTTCATGAGGCACAATACTTGCTAAGGTTTTGCAAATGGGGTAGCAAGCTATGTGGGCTTGATTGTGGGGAAAACTCCGCAGTTAAGCACGCTTGAGCCAGAGGTGATCTAGGATGGGTGACCTCTCGGGAAGTCCTAGTTACCGGGTCCAAGCCCTGAAAGTGATGATTGATGCTATGTGATTCATTTCACTAGTTTCAATCCCACTTCTTCACCCCTGTGAGCATAACTTGATGCAATGACTGCTAAGTGGACTATCCAAAAATCACGAGAAATTAGTCAGTTACGACTACCTCTCATGGAAATAGTCATACATGAATGACTTACTTAACGCAGTTGAATCCCAAAAAATGATCTAATATAATGCACTGTGAAAACCCCTTAACACTTAAATTCAAAAGAGTGAAGGAAACTCTACTTGAATGGTTCATGAGGCACAACACTTGCTAAGGTTTTGCAAATGGGGTAGGAAGCTAAGTGGGCTTGATTGTGGGGAAAACTCCACAGTTAAGCGCACTTGAGCCAACGCCGATCTGGGATGGGTGACCTCCTGGGAAGTCCTAGTTATCGGGTGCAGGCCCCGGAAGTGATGATTGACGCTATGTGATTCATTTCACTAGTTTCAATCCCACTTCTTCACCCCTGTGAGCATCATCCGATGCAATGAGTGCTAAGTGGACTATTCAAAAATCATGAGAAATTAATCAATTACGACTACCTCTCATGGAAATGGTCATATTGAATGACTTACTTAACGCAGTTGAATCCCATAAAATGAATCTAATATAATGCACTGCGTAAAGCCTAACACTTAAATTCAAAAGAGTGAAGGGAACTCTACTTGAATGTTCATGAGGCACAATACTTGTTAAGGTTTTGCAAATGGGGGTAGCAAGCTAAGTGGCTTGATTGTGGGGAAAAACTCCATAGTTATAGCGCGCTTGAGCAGAGGCAATATGTATGGTGACCCGACCGGAAGTCTGTACAGTGCAAGCCCGAAAGTGATGATTGACGCTATGTGATTCATTTCACTAGTTTCAATCCCACTTCTTCATCCTTGTGAGCATCACCCGATGCAATGAGTGCTAAGTGGACTATTCAAAAATCATGAGAAATTAGTCAGTTACAACTACCCCTCATGGAAATGGTAATACATGAATGACTTACTTAACGCAGTTGAATCCCAAAAATTGATCTAATAAATCATCTTTGTTGTGCAAGCGAGCCACTTCCAAGCAATTGGGAGTGGGTACCATTCTTGGGCAACCTCGATAAAATAACCCCACCCACAACTTCTTGGCAAAAGAGATCTTTAAAACCTCTTTCTAAAACACAAAGCCTATCCTTGCTTTAATAAAATTTGACATTCAAAATGATGAAAGAGAAAAAGATACCACTTAGAGCATTAGAAGCAACAACCATCACACCAAACTAAAGCAAAATTGACGCAAGAATTGTGTGAAAGTGGTGAAGATCTTCAAATTACTGCTTTAATCAAATTTGTCATTCAAAACTATGAAAGCGAAAAAGATACCACTTAGAGCATTAGAAGCAACAACCATCACACCAAACTAAAGCAAAATTGATGCAAGAATTGTGTGAAAGTGATGAAGATTTTCAAATTACTGACATCCGTAAAATCAAGACTTATATATATATATGATTTTCAAATTACTGACATCCGTAATATCAAGACTTAT
>APFE030019586.1:215707-226220 GCA_000404065.3 Pinus taeda
TATATATATATATATATAGATAATACTTGGTACCACCCAGACATAATTAAAAAAAAAAAAAATACAATTTAGTAAAAAAAAAACTTGGAACCACAAGGACATGGAAAGAATGAGAAGACCTATTTACTACTAAAAGGCAATCAAATCTGACCTACAAGACCAGGCCTAGTATTTAAAAAGTTAAAAGAAACTCTCATAAGCTACACAGCAAAATAGGATAGTAAACACAACCTAAAACTCCTATGAAGAAAGAACCTGCATATAATATGTAATGCAAAGCCATAGAATATGAAAAACTCATCCCTTAGTCTTACATTGTTCGGCCTTTGGGCCCATCAAGATTAAATACATTGTTCAGGAACCGAATAAAATATATATATAAGAGGATCAAACAAAAAAAATGAGATATTAAAACTAAACATCCTGGATCAAATATTGGATTAAATTTGATCATATTTTATTCATCGATTCTAAGGAGGATGTTAAAAAACAAACATAAACATAATATAATAGTAGTTAGGAATTTTCTCAGAATAATGGCTTCAACAATTTACATTAGGAATGTCCTTGCAATCCAGAAAATAGTAACAAGAAAAAAGGTACAGAGAATCATATTGAAACACTTCCTTATGATCTGCCTGAGGAAAGTTACTTTCCTCAATGGTGATCACTTTGGACATACCGAAGGCCACAATATTTGCATATATTTGGCCGGGGTAGGTCCAGACATATGAACTCAATAGGATGACCAAGTGCAGGATTTCTATCTGCAATTAAAGAGAAAATGTTTCAGAGATAACAGAAATATTTTTCATTGTAAATGTGTCCCCACATGAACATGCAAATAGCCAACCTGTGTCTTTCACAAAATTGCATTACAGGAAACAGGATGTTTTACCTCCTTCACATGCCACAATCCGCCCTTCAACCTTGATTGGAGGAACTTCATTAATCAACTCCATTGGGGATTTTTTGTCAACCGACTGAAAATTATCAAAACCTCTGAATGTAACTGGAATCTTTCTGAATAAAAAAATTAAATTACTAGCTTAAAGCAAATAAACCTATAAGAAGACAATGTTTTCTGACAAGAAATCTGCAGAGAGTGAATCGATGCATATAACTAAGAGACAGTTACAGAAAGTCCAATGCCATCATAGTCAGGTGGAGGATGGTTACTTAAAGCAAATAAACATATAAGAAGACAATGTTATTTGAGAAGAAAATCTGCAGATAGTAAAGCGCTGCATATAACTAAATGACAGTTACAGAAAGTCCCATGGCATCATAGTCAAGAGGAGGATGGTTTAGGGCTTAGTCAGTCCCCTTGATTTGAAATGCATCCGAGTTCAGATAGATGAGAAATCAACAAGTTTCAATACCATATTTTTTCCACACTGTAATCAATTTACTGTATACAATGTGCCATTAACAATGGCAATGCCAAAGACTTAGAAGAGATGTAGTCAACCAATACTTATAAAAACTAGTTGCCTATCCCCTGGTTTCAAAACATCATGCATGGACCTGTCCTACTTGGTATTCCATGGAACTTCTATGAAAAAGAACAATGCCAGGGCATCCTTTGGAGGACCATATCTACCCCGCTTTTGGTTAACTGGATGTTTTCAACAGACAAAGGGGGTATCACTCAATTGAATGAAGATTATAATTTAATTTATTTTGGTTAACTGGATGTTTTCAACAGACAAAGGGGGTATCACTCAATTGAATGAAGATTATAATTTAATTTATTCCCCAAATACGGGGAGATCTGCAATCTTGAGGCATAAATCCTCAAACAGAATAGATATTTAATCTACAATAAACAGAGCAGAATCCTAATGTAAAGAAAACTTCAGTGTGCAATTAAGTAAGAAAACGGCACCCTTATCTTCCTTAAACAGTATAAAAAGGTGAGAGGACTCAGGAGAAATAAAATGAGATTTCTTAGATATAATCATTTCAAAGAAAAGAAATGTGACATGGAAAACAATAGTAGAAAATATGAAACACTTAAGATAGAAAAAGACTATTTACTCAATACTACTTTAGTACTAAATACTATTCCAGTAGAGTAACTATGAGTAAATACACAATTTCATATATAAAGATGAGCAAATAAAATTTCATCAAGTTCAAAGCTATAGAGATCATACTATGTTTCCCTTTCACTTTCATCACCTCCATGATAAAGGAAGTTCTATCTAATATTCTCAAGACGTTTAGATTATCCCTTGTTTGGCTATTTACAAATTTGATTACTTCATCAGCCGCCACCACCTTATTTCCAAGTTGTTCCCATTCATTTTAGATGTTCAAACTTGGGCTTCTTTCTAGATTTTCTGTGTCCTTTAGAACGGTAAATTGATCTTTAAAATCACTCATTACCACTTTAATTTGATCCCATTGCAATGCTTAGCTCCTAGCAAAAATTTCTTATCTTCCAGCCTTTGGCTTTCCTCAATTCTTTATTAGCTACCACTTTTTCTGTTGTCTCAGCTATTTGTTTGTCTTTCTGGGCAATATCAGTATGATTCTGATTTATAATCTCATCTCTCTTTTCCAACAATGATTGCATATCTACTATTTCCATTTCCTTTGCTTGACTTTCTTTTTGTGCTCAAGATAACTGTCCTTTTAACTTGATGATTTGTTTCTTTTCAGAACCTATCTCAATTGTTTCTAGTTCAAGATAATTTGTTCATTTTTGTTATTCCTCTCTGTCACGGCTCTAATCTGGCTTTTCATTTGAACCCTCTCCTTTTCAACTTCTACTAACTCTTTACTTTGACGATGCTCAGTTGTAGATAAGTTCATTTTAGCTCTAAAACTTTGGATTTCATTGTCTTTCACCCTTAACATAAAAGCAACACTTGCCCTGTCCTGATCCACATTTCCCAATATAAGAAGCTTATGTTGTAGATCTGCAATGGTTATAGATCTGGCACCACTACTTTCCTTTCAATGCCCTGTCCTGATCTACATTTCCCAATATAAGAAGCTTATGTTGTAGATCTGCAATGGTTATAGATCTGGCCCTACTACTTTCCTTTCAATGCAAAGATGTTCCTCCAACCTATGAAGTTGTACTTTCATTTTCCTGACACTAATTGACGCCTAGATTGAATGTATAGCTACCACCTCATCTGTATGTTTATGCCAATTATTCTCATCCTATATAGGAAGATTGTCTAAATCAAATTCGTAATTCTGTAGAATCATAATCATTTGCACTAAGTTCACTGGCTGGTTTATCAATTTTTGGCTACAAAATAGCTATATGTAGCTTCACTGCTTTATAATCAAACAGTAGATAACAACCTAGAAGGAGCTAGGTCCTCTTGGGTTAATTGAGCATATAAATCCTGTTGTCCTGTTTAAATACCTTTTTTTATCAAGATTTATTTCAGTAAAGACATTCACCTACATTAGTAGTTTTAGTCATTTCAAGTGCTTCTACCCGTCAAAATAATACACCGATATTGTTGAATACATCACCTGAAGGAATGTGAGTAATTGTCAATACCTTTGAATCAAACTTGATCTCACCTTCCTCACTTTGAGGTAATGCTGTATCCACATCAATGGGATCTCCAAGAGCTCTTTTAACCAAATATTGTCTTTGTGGACTTATCAACTCTACTTCTACTTCATCAATGCCTTGCTCTATTGATGGTTGGCCTGTGATTTCCTGAACAACTTCTACCCAAGAGTTTTTTTTGGCTAGTTTTTTTTATCTGCATCACGAATGTGAGAATGTGGGGAAAACTTCATTGAAGTTCTCAAGTTAGATATAACTTTATGTGGATCATATATCCATAATGTATCTTCCTCAAAATTGAAAGTTTTTATCATATTTTCAACAACCAATTGCTGTTCTTGCGTTGATTATAAAAGGGAAGATTTCAGCATGAACAATAAATTTGACTTTCTGCCTTCAGATACAAAATGTCACTCATCTTAGTATATCCTCTATCTAGGATATTCAAGAGCGGAAAAGATTCTGGGGGTTAGATAGACTGGTAACTTATATGGTTTAACTTCTGCTCCATAGATTCTCAACACTGTACAATCTTTTTCCAAGTACCAACCACCACACCTGAACTATGAATTCCTCTGTAACATAAACTTGTAATCGTCTATAAGTTCTAACCCTAGGAGGTGGATGACCATAGACTAAAGAATAAACTATTGACACCAATTCCTCAATAAACACTTTGTAACCATTTGGTTTATTATTATATTTTACCATTTGACTCCACTCCAAAGGAAAGATATTTTCCCTTTCTTGATTTCTTCTATATAATCCCACAGGTTCAAAATAGACTGCTTGCTTAGACAAAACAAATAGACAAGATATGATTGAAATCTAAAGAATTTTTCCTCTTCAAACTGTACCAACTGTTCATGGATTTGATTTGAAATGAATGCAACATTGCAACATAATCATGGATTTGATTTGAAATAAATGCAACATAATTAAACCTTGTAGAATGGAAAATTTTATGCAAGAAACCAAATATAGGACCATATGCCATATGATCATCATATCCTAGTATCAAACATATCATGGATATAATGTCTTTAACAAATTGGAAGAGGAGCAATGGAGTACGCAAGCAATGCTAGGGTTTTTCCTATCTCCATATCCTTCCTAGGCGCTATCGATGATCCAGAGACTGCAAAATGGCTCATGGGCTTGGTGTGGAGTAAAGGCGAAGATTCTTGGATCCTTTCATACATCAAATGATGCACTGATGCAGTCTTTTGTATCCATGCAGAAGAAGCAATGGGGGATCACGAACTTTTTTCGATTCAAATCGCAAGCATCCTCGAGGGCAGGTGGTTGATCTACCATGCAGATGAGACATGCCATTGGTTCCTCAATAATCCAGAAGGTGATGAACAATTTTTTCTTACTTGTATTATGGATGGCAACAAAGTTTATCAGGGTTGGTGCAGTTGGGTTAGATTTTCAGGGTTGTTTTTCATATCCCTGCATCCACCAGAATGGGGATTCCCTAATTACATATTTTTATGGGATCTGTTAGCTATTACAGCATGGCGGCCCCCTTGGAGCAAAGGCTCTCTGCCAGGGTCTTATTGTATCCGATATGAGTGTTTACATAATCGACAGAGTTTCCCACAGCCTTTCTTCCCTCAGATCGAAGGATCTCAACAGGAAAAATCAGATCTGAATGAGGGCTTTCAGATCTTTGTCAAAACCCTAAATGGGGACATGATCTTTTTTGGGTTTCTGGAACCAATTGTGTTGTGGATGTAAAATAGCAGATAGAGCATCGGGTTGGTATTCCCATGTCGTTGCAATGCCTATTACATGAAGGGAAGTAGTTAAAGAATGTTCCCTTCGTTGCACAACTATGGTATTTCAAGGAACTCCATGATTGTCACGGTTGCAAGGATCTGTGGTGGCGCTGCAAGTACTATAAAACCAGAGGCCCCAGGATCTTATAAGGAAGTTGATGGATCCAGAAACTCCATGGGTGGAGCTTCAATCTTTAGAAACCCTAATGGATCGGTCTCATTCAAGGTTGCGGTGAAAGGGAATGCTTCATTTCTTGCAAACCAGATCCAAAATATGTTAGGACCCTACATTGTTGAACAAACAGAACAAGCTCCATCCATGGAAGTTAAAAACACAGAGGTAAACTCACTTTTTTCCTAACCTTCAATCCAAGGCTATAATCTGCACTGTGCAGATTTGATGGATTTTGGCCGAGATTTGAAGATTTACAGCAGTGGGTTTTTTCTTCCTAGACCCACAACTGTGACATTTACTTATGTTCCAAAGGCTTCTTCATAGTTCAGTTTGATATACAGAAAGATCTTGAGAACTTCCTAAATGAGGGGCCATGGTTTTGGGGTAGGGCAAGGCTCTTGAGCTTCCATTACCCCATAGTTCCCAGATTTCGATGCCACAAAGCATAGTGGTCACAACAATGCCGGTTTGGGTCAGATGACCAAATCTCCCTCTTCCATTCTAGCACCATCAGGACCTTGAAGATAATGGAAATACTCTAGGTAAATTCAAAAAGATGGACCTTGAAAACACAGAAAAGGTATCTTCACTTTTGCCAGAATTTGTGTAGAGATAGACTCCAGTAGAGATCTACCTGGTCGCATCCATCTGCAACATAAAAACTTTTAGTGGACCCAAATCTTGGATTATGAGAACACGGCATTTAGATGTCAAATGCGTTTTCAAACAGGACACTTGCAGAACACTTGCCCACAGGCGAAAAAGAACCCAAAAAGGAAAAAGAGGCAGGCACATAAGCCTAAGGGATGGCAAGTATCTGACCCTCTCCTTTCTGAAGAAAAGGAAGAAGAGAACATGGGGTGTGATCCAGATAAGGACAGGTGCAACAGGGTAACCATGCAGAGGCAGGTGGCATTGACTCATTAGGAATTGCGACCCACATTCAAAAGGGTACTAAATTGTTAGCGATTAAAGCAACAAAGCAGAAGAAAGAGGAAACACTCAATGAAAAAAGCACAGGGGGTACAAAAAGAATTCATGTATCTGAGAACTCTGACTCAGATAAAGAAGTCCCTTCTCATGCAACCGGAAATGAAATAGCAATAGTAACAATTGAACCCAACGATGGGTTTTGGCGAAAGGTTCAGAAAAAGAAACGCAAAAAGGAGAAGTTAAGTGATTTTTATCTGACTTAACCCCAATCAAATTTAGGTAAAAAAAAAAAAAATCATTTTTTTTTCATCAGCCAAAACGCTGACATGATCAAATGCTTAACAGCATCTACAGAACGTAATTTTGTTCCTTGTTTTCAGGTTGAATAAAATTACGATTTTTTCTCCAGAAAAAAATAATATCTTTAACGAAGTCTTTAGATATTTTGGTGTCAAAAGACGGTCTAACTTTAGAGAGTGAAACCTCTTCTGCCATTACCGTCGATAAGTAAATGACTTCTAAACCTTCAAATAACCCTAACAGATCTAAGATATCTTCCTCTTTTATGGAAACTAACACATCTGAAGTATATTTATCCCTTACAAGTTACAACCATTCCAGCAGAATTGTAAAGCTCAGAGCATATATGAACAAATTCTAGAAAGGGTTAAGTCCTATGGTTTACAGCTTGAGGTAACCCACTTGATCATAAAGGGAAATCCTCTAAGTTATTTATAAAATGGAAGAAAGCTTTGCTCCGGCGGTTTTCAAGGTATTTCCTTGTTAATATTAAATCAAAAATATCTCTATGTTTATCAAGAAAGATCTTAAACAAACCATTCTCTCCCAAGGCTCTCCAAGGCTCAAGCCCCAGTCTCTAAGCAGTCGAGCCTTCAAAAGACCAGTGCCTATAGCTCAACTCCAACTCCAACCCCTGAAATTCTCAAGAGCCCAAGGCTTGGAAACCTGTGCTCTTTCTCACAATTACAAACTTTCAAACAGTTACAAACAGTCACACAGGTAACTGGAACTAGACAATGGGCACATGAAAATTTGCAAATGTTCTCAGGTTTTAACTCACTCACTCTCAGACATCAGGCACTCACTGAATCAATAGCAGACATGCCTTTCATCTGCTCTTACAGTCAAAAACTGTGTGGGTGAAGTGATATGCTAGTGGGATAATCTGGAGTTGTTGGGTTAGGGTTAGCATTTTTTTCCTATTGTCTGTATCTTTTTAATACTTTTGGCAGTCCGCCTGCATTTATTGATAAATGCGCCTCATTTCTTTCAGAAATCTCACTCTTCGCAAGAAACACAGAATTTCTGGCAAAACATGTCACCACTCAAAAAATAAAAAACAGAACCAGGAACAGCATTTCCGATGGGTTTCACCCAGAAACGCACTGCTGACCTGCTGTCTCTAGTAACTAGGGCTATTGTCACCATTCATGAAATATCACCCTCCCTCATTAATTGGCATAATGAATCTTATTGATACTGTGCAGAAGAAGAAAACCATGACTATGCACATACTAATTACTACGGTTCAGGTTCAAATGTCTAACAAAAGCAAAATATGATACATTTTTTAGATTCGAAGCCTTGATTGGAGGCCAAGCATTAATGTCTTTGGCAATGTTAGTATATGTGGCTGTTTATAGGCCTGCATGTAGGGCTTACCTTTTCTGCAGGGCACGCAGAGGCATTTAACATTCTCCTCCCCTTAGAGGGGCACAGGGATTTGAAGAGTGTTCTGGATCACCAGGACGGCTCTGAGTGAGATCATGAACAGCTGAACCATGGTGATGAAAATTTGTAAATGAATGGTGTCGGCCTCCTAACCTATAATGAGAACGTTGGTGCCTCACAAGAATGGAGTTGCATTTGAGCCGTTAGCTTTGTCGGCTCCCAATTTGAGAAGGACAAAAATAGACCTTAAAGAAATCGTGGAAAATTTGAGGCTATTCATCTGCAATTAGTGATCTATATAACAATTCCCAATATCAAAACTCCTAAAGTTTATTAGGGTTTCCAGCTCGAATTTGCTTTAGTAGGATTAAAATGCTCGACTAATTAACTAGGATCCAAGATTCAGTAATTCCAAACCTTCCCCGCCTTAAAGTTTTCCATACAATTGTTAAAATCAAAAATTTATTGTAAATCGAATACGAAATAGTTTGTAAGAGACTATTCAGGATCCGACAAATATATGAAGCGTGCTGTCGAAATGGTGAGAAACCCTCTGGTGAGGCAAATTGGGTTTCGCCCCTGGGTGGTTGGGAAGACAATCCCCTGGTCAGGAAGTCGAAGAATGAGAACGACTGATATCGATTATTTTTTATTGGATTACGATTAAGAGATAACGAGGGAAAGGAGGATTCACACCGACCTGCATCCATTTCGCAGTGTGTTCACTGATTACGCTCATTCTCTGCAAATTTCCGCCGGCAAAGAGTGGAGATATTAGCGAAGAAAACCTTCCAGCCATAGCCATGATGAGATGGTTTGAAGAAGATTCAACCTTCACCCTGCAAGATAGAGAGTCGCAAGTTTAAACGAATAAAATGGAACAGAAGGCAATGGAGCCTCGAAAGATTTGACTTTAAACTTTTCTATGGGACATAATTATTTTATGGGTAAGGTCTTTTATGGTATAACATCATTTTATTTATGGGCTAAGGTCTATTGTTTGTAGAATTGTGGAATAAAGATAATTTTTAAAGTTTACAAAGGAGTCTTGTTTATTTAGCTTGAGTGGTAGGTAAAATGGTTTGTTATCTTTTTTATTTAGGTTTAATTATTATAAAGGGATATGTTGGTATATGTGATAAGGTTTAAATAATAGGTGTTGTTTGGGATAAAGGATCACTTTAGAATTTAGGAGGTTTTGGCTTTTGCTAAGCCACAAGTTATTAGTATATCTATCTTGTGAGTTATTGGATATATTTTTGGTGTTATAATGGTAGCCCCAAAAAAGTTTGATCTTTTGGATTTGAACACAGATATATTTTTGGTGTTATAGTGGTTGCCAAGTTTGATTTTGATCTTTTGGATTTGAACATGTACTCTCTTGTCAAGCCAAGTTTGTAACTCTAAATGAATTGATGATATTTGAATTACGAGATTATTGATATATGCATTGTGAGAGAGACTCTTTGGAATTTGCTTTAGTAGGATTACAATACTCGACTAATGCATATATATATATACATATATGTATATATACATACATATATATATATATATATATCCCATTTTCCTATTTACAATATTTACATGAATTTCCTTACCCCAAAGATTAGGTGTCAGCATTCCCCCTTTTGATTTGAAAGGATGTAAGCATCATTTTGAATCTTTCAAACTTTTCTCTTCCAAGTGCTTTGGTGAAGATGTTTGCTATTTGCTCATTTGTGGAACAATGTTGTAGGTGGATAGTCTTGGCCTCAACATAATGTCAAATCAGATGATATTTTGTATTGATGTGCTTGGTTTGATCATGGAACTTTGGGTTCTTGGCCAACTTTATTGTGGAAGTGTTATCAATCAAAAGAGGAGTTGAGTGCACTTGTTTCTCCTACAAATCTTCCAAAATTTTCCTGAGCCACACAATTTCCTTCATTGCTTCAACTGCTGCCACATATTATGCCTCAATTGTGGAATCTACTAGAACTCATTATTTGTGTGACCTCCAAGAGACAGCTCCGGATCTAAAACTCATAACATAACTTGAAGTAGATACTCCATTTTCTTTATCTCCATCAAAATCTGAATCAGAGTATACAATCAAGCTAAAGTCATCCACCTATGTATACTTGATGTTGGACACAGATTGTCATTGATGTCAATATGGCAATATTCGAGGAGCAAAAGGAGCCAAGAGGAGCATAACAGAGGATGCAGATAGCCATCGCGGCAACAGAGGAACAAGCAAAGCTATAAGGAAGCAAACAGAGCCATCAGAGGAGCAATGGGTGCATTTATATTATCGGGAGCAATCAGGCCACAAAAAGAATTATATGCATGGAGATATAGGCAGAGGAGCATCTATCATACATATGTGTTTTTATACTATCG
>APFE030019586.1:233906-250891 GCA_000404065.3 Pinus taeda
CGGGCTGTAAAACCCATGTATGCATGCTTTAACACTATTGATGGACATAAAGCCCATATACATAGGCTTAACACTATCGGAGGCAGAAGACTTGGCTCTAGGGCAAATACACTATCGAAGGCAGATTGCGGACTTGAAACTCTATACATGGGAGTGTTGAGTTGTATCGGGTCCGGCACATCGCATCGCTATGAGGGGTCTATGTGAACATCGAGCCCGGACCCTGTGCGACTTTTGATCGCCGACAGCAAGTATCGCATTGGCACTTCAGAAGTGGGAGCTACAATATGTCAAGCGGTCCATTGTGATCGCCAATAGTGATATCGCATCGGACCTCCACCAGGGGCAACTCCCGACTGCGATACATATCCACGCGAACCCGCCGCACATTACAAATATGACTTAATCTATGATCGCATTCGTCACATATCGCAAGTCGTAAAGCCTTGCCACATTGGAAGCACCGACTGTGATAAGCTGTGGACCTTACGGGCATATTAATTATGGTTTAATACCATATCGCATCCAGTCCATCGGAGTAGTGGAGGATCGGCTGTTGGCCATCGGCGGAGTCATGGGTCCGATATGTAAAGGACCCCCAGGAGTCACAAATCACCAATTGCAATTTAAGCACAAACCCGATACAGGAATAGGTGCGATTGTAATATTTCTTGAAGTCCGCTTTTTAGTCTATTTGACTGTTTTTTCTCATATTCTCTGTGTAATGGAATGTCTGGCTTGTGTGGGGTGTTTTAAGCCGAAAAGCTGATGATGGTTGTTTCGACGGTTCAGAAGGTTGAACATCAATGAAAAGGGGTGAATCATGGCAATTATGATTGCGATCGGGAAAAAACATCTTCGTTTAATTGAAAGAACTCTGTGTATGCCACAATCATTGCCAAAAGGAGCACTATTACAGTAAACCGAGAGGATGCATTCTCCGTGGATCGGTTGGACCAGTCTAATGAATCTACGTATCCCCAGAAAGTTAGTGAACTTGCACATCGCAAAGGAAGCCGCAGCGACCGAGGAGGAAGCCTAAGAGGCGGTGTAAGCGGAAACGAATGGATAGAGGCATGGGAATGTATAAAATAGTAAAAACATAGAACTGTTCATGCTGTTGTTGTGGTGAAGAACCAGAGTGTAAGGTAGCAGAAGTAGCAGAGGCAGAAGAGGCAGCAGAAGCAGCGGAGGCTGTAGAGGCAGTAGAAGCAGCAGAGGTAGGAGAGTAGGAGTGAGAGAACCTCAGCTGAATAGAATGTAGCAACATACCAATTTATACCAAGGTTGGGTTGGAGCCTCAAAACTGAACAGGACTGAAGTAATTGGGGGTAGGTGCTCCTAAGTGCAGAACCACTGTAAAACAGAGTTGGTGCTCTGGAGGTTGGAGCCTCACTAAAGTCCAAGTTGGAGCTTGGCAAGTATTCCCAATCATATATATATTTATATTGTATTTATTTCATTGCATTGTCTTGAGTTTTAATAAAAGCATTAATTCCAGTTGTTGATTTCTGTGTTCTGTGTATACATATACATATCTATATATGCTTTTGGCAATCACTAGAACAATTAAAGAAAAAGAGTAAGAAATACTGATTCACCCCCCCTAAGTATTTCCAACACTTGAGTCCAAAGTCTTGAGTTCCCTTCAAGTACTTTAGAACTCTTTTTGTAGTAGACCAATGACTGTCACAAGGCTTTTGCATAAACCTGGAAAGGATTACAACAACAAATGAAATCTCTGGTTTGGTAGTAGTTAGGGAGTTGAGAATTCCTACGAGTTGTTTGTACTTTGTTGCATCCTCAAATTATTTTCCTGTGGTGAATGTGAGATTTAAATTTTGTTCAATTGGAGTAGTTAAAGAATTGCACTCAACCATGCTAAATTTGTTTAACAAATCTCCAATGTACTTCTTTTGAGAGAGGAATATAAACTTCAAATGTTGGGTTACTTCAATACCAAGATAGTAGTGAACATATCCCAAATCTGTCATTTCAAAACCTTTCTTCAGTTCTTTCTTTATGGATGCAGTGTAATTCTCATTGTTCCCTATCATTAGAAGATCATCTACATACACCACAAGATATAAAATTGTTTTACCAACTTTCTTGACAAACAAAGTTGCATCATCAAGATCATAATGTTTGAAATTGAGTTTCAAAAGATGTTCAGTCAATTTCTTGTAGCAGGCTCACGATGCTTGTTTGAGGCCATATAAGGATTTGACAAGCTTGCATAGTTTGTATTCCTAACCCTTCACAACAAATCCTTCTCGTTGGGACATAAAATCATTCTCTTTCAGATCTCCATTCAAGAAAGCGATTTTTACATCTATTTGATGGACTTTCCAACTGTTCTGAGATGCCAAGGCAAAGAGAGTCTGGATGGTAGCCCATTTTGTTGTCAAGGAATAATTTTCCTCGTAATTGACCCATTCTATGAAAAACCTTTTGCCATGAGCCTATCTTTATGCTTGTCAAGTGAGCCATTTGCTTTATACTTTTTTTTTTTAATACCTACTTGCAACCTATTAGTTTGGTCCCAATGGAGGATCAACCAGCTTCCAAGTGTCATTCTTTATCAAAGCATCATATTTTGTCTGCATCACTTCTTTCCATTCATCATGAGAAGTCACTTCTTTGAAGGAAGTTGGTTCGAATTCTGTAGACAAATTTAATTCACAATCATAAGAAACATCTATATCGACAGATGAATAAGAATTGTCTACATCACTTCCATTCTATCTAGCATAGATTCTTGTCCCTATCTTTCTAACCTCATCAGGATGAACACTTTCAAGTGTCATTGTGAGTCATTTTGGAGGAACTTTTCGAGATGGCCCAGGATGATCAATTAACTAAGATAGGGTTGAATCAAGATTTAGCCTCCCAATTCTCTCAATCACATCACTCAAAGTGTCTTCTTGATAAGTGGTTGGAGCTTCATGAGGGGGTGAGAGTGCTTCGGAAGGAGATTCCACATATTGATCAAGTATATGGATCTCCCCTTCAAGATGTCGAAACTCATTATCAAACTCCTAAAAAGACTTTGCATGCCCAAATTTGTCCAAACGATCAAGCTACCACTCAACAACATTGTTAGTCTTCGAATATTCAAGAAAAGGTCACATCTCTAGATATTATAAACTTCTTATTTACTTCATCATAAAGACGTATGCTTTGGAGGTATTTGAGTACCCCAAGAAGATACATTTTCAACTACTTGCATTAAGTTTTTTCTTGGTTCCTTAGGTATCAAGGCATAACAAGTGGAACCAAAACCCTGAGATGCCTCATTGAAGGAATGTGGCCATACCACATTTCATAGGGAGTCTTATTTTTGAGAGCATGAGATGGATACCTATTCTTAATACACACAACACATAGAATTGCATCAGCCCAAAACACCAACTTTACATTTTTGAAAAACATCATTGAATGTAACATAATTAAGATTGCCTTGTTCATTCTTTCAACTACACCCATTAGTTGAGGATTATAAGGCACAATTGTCTAATGTTTGATCCCATGCTAACGAAGATAGTTTCCAAATTCATTCATAGTTACAAACCTAGAAAGTTGCTCGTAAATCAAGCAATCATGTATCTTTCCATGAAGCAAGTGAAGCATTAAATGTCTTATATTACTCCAATATTGCAAAGAGCCACAACATAATGAGTAGATTCAGGTGCTTTATATTTTCTTTTATCTGATGATTTTCCTTTCTCTTCTTCCCTTTCCTGTCTAATCATGCCCTATGAGAGCTTACATGTAGAAGCATCATGTACATTCTATTACACTGTATGTAATGAAGATTAGGTATTTCTCCTTGGAAATGCCTGCCCCCACTGCCTCTATTATTCTTCCTTCCATGTCCTCTTCGGCCACTTCTTCCTCTAGAAGAATCGTGCGCCTAATTCTTCTTCTTTGTGTAAGGCATAGAACTTTTTCAGGAGATTGAGCAACTATCTTCTTCTTCCCAAGAGCCTTCTCTCTTTCAACAAAGTTATCCACAAGAGAGTTAAAGGAAATCTCCTTAAGTTTACCACTAGCTTGTAATGACTTGAGATAATGGGGATAAGTGGGATACAATGCCTTAATAAAAGTTGTGAGAGTAACATCCATTTTGACATTAGTGGATTCTATATCATGCATACTAGCTCTTATTTCAAAAGCTAAGGCAAGGGGATCATCATCCTTCGATTCTAAATCAAACAACTTGATCATTAATTGAACAACTTCAAGCTCAGAGTGTGTGTTGTAACTTATTTTTACCATGTTATTTTTCCATTTTACTTTTACGCTTAAAAAGGGAAAAAATACAAAAAATATATATAGAAAAATAAAATACAAAAAGAAAAGAGAAATAAAAAAAATGAAAAATACAAAGTAGAGAAAAAATGGGATATATATATTTGTAAAGTCCTAAAGTATAGGCGCACTTGTTTAAATGTCGCCACAAGTATATTTGTATTATTGTTTAAATCCTTATTATGTTAATTAATCAATGATTAATTAATATATTGTAAATAAAGTTAAATGATCTGACATGTTTTGTCCGCTTATGATAAAGGTCAAGCGAGAATCAACGACAAGAGGTGAACTTTGAAACCCACCCCCCTACCCCACCACCCCCCACCCCGCATTATCAATGTTAACAAAAGAAGGGGGGGGGGGGGTCTGAAAAGTATTTTGTTAGCAAATTTCGCCCGGCCCACATGTCCCTCTCCACAACAATTTCAGACCCCCCTCTCTAAAACCACAAACAACCTACACCCCCCCCCCCCCAAAGAGCTCTCTCATGCGCTCCACTCTTGTCATCACTCTCAAACCTCCACTCACACCTCTCCATTTGTCATTCCCTCATTTATTCACATCATATTACCATTATGCTAATAAATTCCCCCTGCCAACATCTAATTAACCGTTATGACTAATAAATCCTTCCCACAAACATCTAGTGCATTGACTAGATGCGCCAAAATGATTAATTCATTCAAAATCCTTATAAAACATTATGATGCCCTTCACATTCCTTTTCTTATATCCTCTTGCAGCAATGTAATTACTATTGGATTTTATCAAGTGACATATCTTTGCTACACCAAAAATCACCAATTCTTTGGTAACTTGATACTCTTGCTTGTAAATTCATAATTCAACATGTCGTTGTCCAAATGAAAGTCCAAATCACTTCTAGAAAGCCCAATGTTGCCCCATGTAGTGATTTTATACAAATTTCCCCTAGTTGATAAGCAATATAAAATCTTTGAATCCAGTGTGAGTTTGATCTTTATGAACTCCACAACTGGGGAAATCAGAAGTTTTTAGATGCTAGCGATGAATTGAACATATGGGACTCTTTCCTACCCCAACTCATATTTCCCCAGACCCACTTCTTCCTTGAATTTGTTACCTGATGTCATTTAAGGTATCTTCCCAGTCAGAGGGCCATAATTGCCCAGAACAATGAAGTTTTATTTACCATTACTCTTGAGTCGATATGTCAAATTCTCCAGCTCAATCCTACAACCCTTTTGCACCCCTTTTCTACAGATTCTCTCATGGAGATTTACCAAAAACTTACATTTTGTCAACAAGCCAAAATCTTTGAATAATTTTTACTTGAGAATTCAGAGTTACCAAGAACTAATCCACCCTATTCTTCTTCAATATTCCCATAAATGTCCAGGCAAGTCATTTCCATGGTTTCGTGTCTATTAGGTTACCCTAGTGATCAGTGGGTTGATGAGGTAATTCTAGCATTGTTATCAGTATTTTGGGAAGGTGATAAACCATCACCTATTTTCAGCTATAGTCAATTTCTTGCAGAGAGCATTCATGATCAGTTTTTGAATTTTTCTACTGAAGGTGCTTTTAAGCATCAATCAGTCCTTGTGTATTTATTTCTATTTTATCAAGCAGATAGATTCAAGTTCCCAATACAAAAATTAGATGCACAGGGGAATCCTCGGTCTGTTATTCATTGGACTTCATTGGTAAGAAATAATACAGAGGATTATTCTTTCAGTAATTATGTAAATCTATTTACATATGACATTGTGTCTTCTCAGTAGTGATATTATACCTAGAATTTCACTTGAAATCAAAAGAATTCTTCACCTCACTGAGAAAACTAAGGAGACTGGTACCTGTATCAGAATTACACCGAAATCATGATTTATGGATGTGAGCTTCCTCCCTATAGTTTGCCAAAATTTGTACCAATCAGGATTTTTTCATTGGAATACATCAGACATATGATGAACATGGATGATCTACATTTTGTATCCAGCAAGAAGAAATCTTAATTCAAATTAAAAGCACAGATTGGCCATTTTTTTGTCAACACCAAAGTAGCAACAAAGGAGGCAGATCTTCTCTTAAAATAAATGAAGTTCAATTTGAGATTCACCTGGTCCTATGATCCCTTAGGGATTATTTTGAAGCTAAGAGTTGAACAAAAGACTACACCTTATGCACATACACCTAGGCCAAAAATAGAACAATATGCAAATCAACTTGAGTGTCACGAGAACACATTAGAAGAGGCAAAGGAACAAATTGTTATTCAAACAACTTCACAAACTCCAATTCCTTGAGAGAAAGAGACTAAGAGGCCAAGAGAAATTTTGTCTCCTACAGTTTCAGAAATTCAAGAGATAGACTTCACAATTTTTAAGAGAAGAAAGAAGACCAATACTCATGAAGATCCATATCAAGGAGAAAGTTTGCGGGAGAAGGCAACAATGGTATTAACAGGTTCTCATACTTCTATCTTTCCAAGGATTGAGGAGATCACCATAGATTCTCCTATATAATCTCTTTCTCAGGGTACAGAACAACATAAGATTTTTCCTAGGTACAAAGAGATTAAAAGAAAAAATGAAGCACTCAAGGACGCCACATATTCTAAATTCTAGAAACAAAATTCTACTACCCATCATAGACCTTTGTCTGCACTTGATACTGAAAAGGGACAATTTCAGCTAGCTTTCTTGGAACCCAAAGTTCCAGTCCCTAGAGGTGCAAAAGATTATAAGACATCAATTTTTTTCTTTTGACACCAAACATATTCATGACATTGATCAGATTGACCTGCATAAGTAGGCTAGAGAAATGATATATTATACTTTGATCAGTTCAACTATGGCAGCCTCCAAACTGCAAGATTCACTGAATAACATTCATTCACAATTAAAGATGGAGAAAATGTCATACTTGGCCAAAGATACTAGAATTAAGTCATTGGAAGATCTGGTAATAAAATTAGGATATGATCCTAATGATGTTAAAGTAGTTGAAGAAATGATCAAGAACAAAAATGTTGATATTCAACCATTAAGGAAATAGTTGAAGCTTCCTACTACAAAACATCCACAGGCCAAAGAAGTTGGTTAATTGGAGATAGAAAAGAGAATTTGTTCAAAATGATAATTGAACAAAATCTCCAGATACACAAAATGGAAGATGAAAGGGAGACAATGTTAAAGGAAGAAGAACAACAACTTGATTTTTCAACTGCCATTCCCATAGTAACAAAATCTAATGCAGGTACTTCAACAACAGGGAGATCTACAACAACAACTATTACACTGGATACACAATATAGTGATGCAGCAACAGGATTATCAAAGACCATGGGAGACCTGACACTGGAAGATCAGGAGATTGAGAAATTAAAGGTGAAACTTCAGAATCTTCAGTAACAAAAGATTAAAAGTGATGACACATACTTGGTCGAGATACAAAATAGTTATAAGTTGACTAAGAAAATAGCAACTTATGAAAGTGAATCTACAATTGCTTAGACCATTGCTCAGGCCAAATAAAATATTTAGCTTAATATTAATGAATCAATCACTGAATTATGGCCTTCAATTAAGATTATTTTTGAACAAGAAGAGTTGTTACAGAGATAGAAAGAAATAGTGACAGAAATAAAGGAAGATCTTGACCACACACCAACAGATGCTACAAGAATAATCAAGGTTCTGAATTCCAAGAAAAAAGAAGAGCTTGAAGAATATGGAAATGAAGACAAAACTGAAGTTGTCTTGGAGGTGAGAAGGGTGCATACTAAAAGAAATTAATTGCTCCAATTGGAGAATAAATGTCACAATTTAGAAGTCCTGATTAAAAAGTTTCATAGAAAATTTAATTCATTACATGTAAAAAGACTTTCAGGTCTGCAGGGTATAGGTGATAAACTAATTCCATTAGAAAAACATAAGTAGAGATTGCATGATATAGCAATAGATAAAGCTAAATTTGCTAAAATCAAAGGAACCATCACTGGAAAGGTTTTCATTGAAGGTATTAGTTATGATTTATAAATTCAGCATGAGATCAAGCATTTGTTCATAACTAAGCCTACTTTTGCGAAATACACTGAAGTTGACGAATCATACAAAAAAATGTTAAAATTTTCTATTCCTAATGAAAAAAGATGGGACAAATTTTGTGAACTCATCGAATGAGAGACAACAGATTTTTAGCAGCAGAATACCAACTTTTTAGGGCAAAAGAACATATTTCTAGGAATAAGAAACAGAACAACAACTTTATAGCTCTAGTCACCAACAACAATCCTCAAATTATGTGCAAGATGTCAAATCAGTTCATATTTCCTTTTTTCTAGTTCTATTTTTGTAATAAATCCAAATAAGTTTGGATGAGATATTTTGTAATAAATTTTGATTCAAAATCCAGATATTTTGAATGAAACTCTACAAGTACTTTCTAATTCGAAGAACACAGGGTTGAACCCTTATGATAAGCCATTGAGAATGATTGTAATTCTTTGAACTGTTTTTGAGATTAATAGAAGGATTCTGGACTCATTTTGAAGTAGCTTGTGTTCTCCCGTGAGTTTTCTAGTTTCTTATTATGTTTCCATCTTTATTTATTTCTACACATGTTTAAATTTAATAGGAAATATGGGTAAGATAAGATTGAATATCAATGTTTTTGAAATCCCCTACGAAGTTATAACAATTAAAGAGATTAATTAACTGAAACTATTTGTTTGAGTTAATTCCTCTACATAATTTAATTGTTGCTTCATCTATATATGACAAGTTAAATACTCTATTTGAATGTTTAAGGAATCATATATATCATCTTAAAATTCTACCTTTCATAAACATTTTAAAGCTTCATTCTATTAAAGGTGAAGAATCAACCCTTTTATTATATCAGAAATAATAAGGATTTGCATATGTTTAATAGTTTAAAGCATTGGTCATTCAAACCCAAATTAAAACAACATTTTAGATGCTTTGACATAGTTCCTTAGCCTAGAAATATCTACAAAGGACAACATCAAATTGGCGTCGTTTCCCTGGAATCAAAATTTGAAGTTACTTTTCCTTGGGACAACAATAAAACTTTCTTCTTAAAGGTGAATAAGAAGTTAGCTTGCTAAAATATTCACCTGGTGACTCCATTAAGTAAACATGACTTCACGTAAGCACACTAGGTCTCATTCTAACTCTGAGCTTCATTCTCCATTATCAAATCTTGAAAGGTTAGTAAGAATCGCCTCTTCTAGATGTAGATTATGACTTCTTCTTCTATTCTTGCATCTCTTCCATAAAAAATTGTATCACCACCTGATCCTTTTCAACCTATCTCAATTCTTGTGGAATTATCAGATATACCACCAAAAGTGTTAGAACTATTATCTAAAGGAGTTGACCTTCAATCAACTTTATTGGTTCATCAATTTGAATCAATTCACCCTCCCATTCCTACTTCACAGGCAGTTGATACATAAGCTTAGTTAGGATTTGAATCACCTGATTTCAAACTAGTTGATTTTATTTCTTCTATGATACATACTTACCCATCTACTTCTATCAAACCTGAGTAAGGTTTCACTATTTATACCAGTCCTTTTGCTTTTGAAGAAGAAGACAAATCTATCCCAGAAGTTCAAAAATTAGTTATCCTTTCTCAATTCATACAACCTATTTCCACCTTCTATCATCCATCTCCATCTCAAGTAATTTCTTCCCAACATTCTTCTTCATCTTCTTCTTCCTCGTCTTCATCTTCATCTTCACTCACATCATCACATTCAATGGCTAGTTTTCGGCCAATTATAACAGCTCATTATGCAGCTCTAGTCCTTCCTTCTGCAACTCAACTCCATCCTTTTCCTAATGGATATTTGAAACATTTACCCAGATTCAATGGAGAAACAGGCCCATTTGCTGAAGATCATCTAGCTGCATTTTTAGATTTTGCTGATAATTTGAATATCGAACATGAAGATGTTTATACTAGACTCTTTGTCCAATCATTAGAAGGAAATGTTCGAATTTGGTTTAGACAAATACAACCAAATACTATTAATTCCTGGGCTAAATTAATAAACATTTTTAACTATTAATTCTTGGGCTAAATTAATAAACATTTTTAAGAGTCAATGGGGAATTAAGAAAGGCTGTTTACTATTTAACTAAATTTGGAGATCTGAAAAGAAATCCAAATGAACAGGTTGTTGATTTCATCAAGAGATTCAATAAATTTTATAACAAAATGCCCCTAGATTGTAAACCTCTAGTAACTGCTGCTAAAGCTAGATTTTCTAAGGCATTCGATGATGATTTTGTTGTTATGCTTAGAGAAAGGAAGTTTGAAACTTTAGTAGATATGCAGATCAATGCAACTAAAGCTGAAGCTAATAGGTCAACATCTAGTAAATTGAGAGCAAAAGATGAAAAGGTTGAAAAGAGGATGAAAGCTAGAGAAGAAGGTGTGTCATCATCAAAAAATTAAAGATGAAGGAACCAAAATTGATGAAATAATTCTCTCCTTAAAAATCTCTCTAATAGAATATCTAAGATGGAATCTCAACCTAGAGTTATTCAACCAGTTGCAAATAGACCAAAAGTTCAATATAGAAGACCTTTTCAACCTCAAATCTTGCAAAGACTAAATAATGACTAGCAAATCCAACCTCCCTTATTGATTGATAATCAAGACCCTGAAGAAACCATTCCTGCTATTACAAATGATATCAATCAGTTTGAAGATTCATCATCCCACAGTGTAATTGTTCCAGTAAATCAAGATTAGGTCTCTTCCCAAAATCAAGAAAGTTCTCAAATTTCTAAATATCAAGCTTTTTTTGAGTTTCTCATTACCGAGTTAAAAAGAAAAAGAAAAGAAGATATGACTTAAGGCCTAGACCAGGACTTGGTAGACCAACCAAATAGGTAACCTTTGATGAACCTCAAGTTAAAACTTATGAAACACAAACATCATCAAGTGAAACACATAATCAGTTACCAGAACATAGTATTCCTGAAAAAACTATTCCAACAATTTTTAATGTTGAAAAAGAATTAGAAAGAGTTAAAATTCCAATTCCATTATTTGAACTCTCTAAAAATCCAGGTTATAAAAATCAAGTTTCAAAATGGATTCAATCTTCAAGTATTGATGCAGAAGAATATGTCATAAGTCTGCAAGATGAAAAACCTCAAGTAGTTTTTGGTCCTAGCTCTGATATGATTGATGAAAGTTTTCTTCCCTTCTATGTCACCTTGAACATTCATGATTACCTTTTATATAATTGCATGTTAGATTATGGGGCTTCTCATATTTAATGACTAAAGTAATCATGGATCAACTTTAATTACAAATACTAGATCATATCATGATATGTATACTTTTGATTCTAAAAAAGTACCTTAGCTTGGATTAATTAAGGATTTATTGGTAACACTTGCCCAAATCCCCGTGAAAAGTATAGTTTTGGATATAGTGGTTACAAATATTCCACCCAAATTTGGAATGTTATTGTTTAGATCTTGTTGTGCAAAATTAGGAGGGAGTTTACAAATGGACATGTCTTTTGCTACAATCCTAGTTTATGGAGGTGAACATTTATGGTTATATAGAGAGGTCAGATTTATTAACACAATTTGTAGAAATTTTATGAATAATATGTCACTTATTCAACCGAGATTATTCTGATTATACACTATTGCGGAATGCATGCATAATACATAATCTCATCTACCATTGATCATCAATTTGCGAAAGCAGAAACAATTGCATGTGAATATAGAAACATCAATCACACATATCAACACAGTATATCACTGGGTAAAGCATCTCGCTAAAAACCCCAAACTATTTGTATATTATATTGATTGAGATCATGTAACAGTGCACAGTACAATACTAGCTCCACTTGTTACACACAATACAACGCAGATCTGAATCAATCACTGGCTCAAATCACCCCTGCTGCTTGCTTGCCTCCACTGCACAATCCTGCATAGAGAATGGATGAGAATGGCTGAACCATTCACGTGTTTCCCTTGTGTAACACTACGTAATCCTCATTGGCAACTCAATCCCACTGATTGTGCAAATCACATGCACAACTATAGTCACAACTGACATCTGTCTTTCCCTTTCACTCACCTCTAACACTTGTCTCCACTGAACTGTCCATGCAATGAGTTAACTGATGTATTCTTCAGTTGCTTTATGAGTTAATAATTAATGAATTAATTAATAGCTAATTCACATCACTCAACATTAGTCTATTTTCCAGTTAGACTAACTACAACTAGTTCAACTAAGTCAAACTGAACACAACTCCATCAACTCCTGATCCAATTCCACAGAACTCAATCACTGAAGTCCTAACTGAAGTCCTGCATGCAATAGCTCAAGTTAACCCATAGGAACCATGTATTTCTTTCTGGCAGCTGCATGTGCCACATCCGTAGCTCAAACTGAAGTGCTCCAAGAGAATAAGATAATGTTTATAGTCCAAATATTATTAAGAGATAATAATATTCAACTGTTTCTATTTTTAGCCCGGCAGTCTTAAAATAGACTCTGCCCATATGTCTAAAAATAGAAGTCCATCTATTTTTACCAACTTGACTAATCATCCACAAATAGCATCCTGCAACTCATAGACCATGATCCATATGTCTAAAAATAGACTTGCGCCAAAAATAGCCAACGAGCCCACTTAGTGAAGGCGAATTCTTTCCACTAAGCTCCATCATCTTGTTGCATTCTCAACACAATTTGTAAAACAAATCAAGCCATAAAGTATCCAATTTATGCTATTGATCAAGATTTTGGATGCTTTACTTTACCTGATAATGATCTTTCAAATTATCATATCAACATTCAAAAAGTTGTTAATACCCCTCCAATTTTAAACACTGATATTTGGAAAATGTACTTTGATGGAGCATTTTCCAAAGATGGAGTTGGGTCTGGAATTGTAATTTGTCCTAATAAGGAAAACATAACTCAATCCTTTAAATTAGACTTTGATGTTACAAAAAATGCAGCAGAATATGAAGCCTTACTTTTAGGATTGGAGTTAGCTAAAAGCCTAAAGGTTCAAAATTTGATTGTATTTGGTGATTCATAATTAATTGTAAAACAAATTAGAAAACTTTGTCAAACAAAGCACCCCGGGCTTAGATCTTATAGGAATGAAGTTTTGGATTGTGTAGAAAATTATTTCAAGCCTTTAATATCACATCAATCCCAAGAGAAGAAAATATTCACGTTGACGCCTTGGAAATTTTTGCAAGTGCTTTTAAAATTCCTGCTCCTATGCAATTGCATTACCATATTGAAGTAAAATACAAACCCGCCATTCCTGATAACCTTAAACACTAGCAGGTATTCGAAGATGATGAACACTTAAAAAACTGCTTATAAGCAATAAATGAATTCTTAGCTTTGCATATCGAAGAAGAACAAATTGATGAAAGAAAAACAAATGAAGACAATCAAAACATGAAGTTAAAACAAAAAATAACATATCACAATATCATTCAATTATCTAATAATTACATTCCAAAAGGATTAGTTCCCCTTGAAAAATTCTTTGATCATAATGATGTCTCAAAAACCTCATTATTAAATTCACAATAAGAGGATGTTCAGGATTGTAATATTGGAACTTCTGAAGAAATTAGAAATGTTAAAATTTCAACATCATTGCCTCAGGAAATTAAAGACAAATATGTCAATCTTTTCAAACATCATAAAGACGTATTTGCATGGTTATATGAAGAGTTGAAAATATATGACACAACTATTATTGAACATAAAATTCCTCTCAGACCAGAAGCTAAACCTTTTCAGCAAAAGTTAAGAAGAATAGATCTAGTATTTCTTCCAATTATTGAACAAGAAATTAAAAAACTATTGGATGCAAAAATAATTGTTCCCTTAAGATATTCTAAATGGATAGCTAATCTAGTACATGTTAGGAAGAAAAATGGTGAAATAAGACTGTGTGTTGACTTTAGATATATAAACAAGCTGTCTTTAGAAGATAATTATCCATTACCAAAGATGGATCAATTACTTCAAAAAGTATCAGGCTCAAATAGAATTTCAATGTTAGATGGCTTCTCTAGATATAATCAGATTCTAGTTAGTCTAGAAGATAGAGAAAAAACAACATTCACAATCCTTGGGGTATATTTATATATGCTAGAATGCCATTTGGTCTAATCAATGCTGAAGAAACATTTCAAAGAGAAATGGATCTTGTATTTATTGGTAAGATAAATAAATTCATTATCATTTATCTTGATGATTTAATTGTATTTTCTACATCTGATAAGAAACATTTGAAGCATTTGAGGAAAGTTTTTGAAAGATGAAGGAAATATGGGATTTCACTTAATCCCAAAAAATCGATGTTTGCAATGAAAGAAGGGAAGCTATTGGGACACATAATCTCAAAGGAAGGAGTTGTTATTGATCCAAAAAGAGTCTCGGCAATTGAGATAATTAGTTTACCTAGAAATAAAAAGGAAATTCAGGCATTTCTAGGAAAAACAAATTTCTTGAGAAGATTTATACCAAATTATGCTGAGATAGTCAAAGATATTACTAATATGCTTAAAAAGGATAATGAAGTCAAATGGAAAATACAGGCTAGATATTCTTTTTCACAGATCAAGAATCCTATTTCAGAAGCCCCAGTACTAGCCAGTGAAACTACTCAGAACCATTTAGTATATTTTCCTTTGCTTTTAACACTACCTTAGATGTTGTTTTACTACAAAAAGTGATGATGGATATGAGCAACCCATTGCCCTTTTCAGCAAATTAATGAGAGATCATGAGTTGAGATATGAAATCATAGAGAAGCAAGCATATGCCCTTGTCCAAGCCCTAAAATAATTCAGGAGTTATGTATTATATTCTCCTATCATTGCTCATGTCTCAAACCATGCAATACAAATAATTTTGGCACAACCTGATACAAATGGGAAAAGGGGAAGATGGATTGCAAAGATACTTCAATTTGATCTAGATACCAGACCTACCAAATTAGTAAAAGGACAAGGTTTAGCTTCGCTGAATCAAATTGTAAGGTTCTTGGTATTAGTACCATTTTGCAAAGTTAAAGTGAGAAGAATCCACAAGAACCTTCTTCCAGTTCAGATCTTGTTCCTCTTCCTTTACACATTGATGAAAAATTTATACTTTCAGATTGGTATAAATACATAGTGAATTTTATTCGAGATTTAAAGTACCCTCCTGAATTTACAAGGAACCAATCTAGATCTCTTAGACTTAAAGCCATGAAATTTTGTATCATAAATGCCAATTTGTATTGGAAGGATCCTCTCAATATCCTTTTATTACGTCTAACTAAAAGTGAAACAGATGGAGTTATTGAACAGTTTCATGAAGGCATTTGTGGAGGATATTATGCTTGGAAAGAAACTGCATACAAGATTCTGAGAGCAGGCTTCTATTGGCCTAAATTATTTCCACAGGTTGGAGCTAAAGTAAGAAGTTGTATTCCATGTCAAATATTTGTTGGAATGTAGAGGTTAGAAACATTGCCCCTTGTTAAAGTGTTAATTGAAGCACCCTTTTTACAGTGGGTATTAGATTTCATAGGTAAAATAATTTCGGCTTCAAGCAACCAACACAAATGGATTTTAACTGCTACAAACTACACCAAATGGGTAGAAGCAATTCCTATCAAGAATGAAATAGATACATTAGTTATTGAATTCATTGAAGAGAACATATTATCTAGATTTGGCTGTCCACAATAAATAGTTACAGATAATGCACAATCTTTCAGCAGTATCAACATGATAGAGTTTTTTCAGAAGTACCAGATTTCATTACATCATTCTACACCTTATTACCCTCAAGGTAATGGATTAGCATAATCTTAAAATAAAAGTTTGGTTAAGGTCATTAAGAAAGTATTGGAAGATCATAAAAGGAGTTGGGATAGTCATCTCAAATATGTAATTTGGGAAAACAAAGTATCACCTAAAAGATCCCTGGCAAGTCCCCTTTTCAGATTTTCTATGGAATTGAAGCATTTTTTCCCACACAACCAACATTTCCAGTCGAAATTTCTGCAATAATCATATGAGGAAGCTGATGATTTTTCAAGGATAAACAATCATATCATTGAGTTAAATCAAGACAGAGATGAAGTTTAATTCAAACTTCGTCAATATCTTAATAAAATGAAATTTTTATTTGACAGAAAGGCTAGAGAAAGAGACTTCAGACAAGGTGATCTAGTTTTAAGATGGGATACTAGAAGAGAGGAAAGAGGCAAGCATGGCAAATTTGACAATTTGTGGTTGGGACCATTTAACATTGTAGAAGTGAAGGGTAATAATACTTTTATTTTGCAGAACCTGGAAGGACAACATTCTTCATTTCCAGTCAATGGGGAATACCTCAAACATTACATTCAGTATTAAAATTCTCGCAGTCATAGTTCATTGTAAATTTCTGGTTTTCTTTTAAGTTTCACTGTCAAGTGTGATTTTCATAGCTAAGACTCCATAGCTCGAGGAGAAGGCACATGGATCTTCAAGTTCTCTTCATCCCGTAGGGGGAAGCAGTCTCCATATGGAGCCAATGTTGTAACTTATTTTTACCATTGTTATTTTTCCATTTTTCTTTTATGTTGAAAAAAGAAAAAA
>APFE030019586.1:251796-262528 GCA_000404065.3 Pinus taeda
ACATAGAAACAAACTTGGTGCTAGAAGTCGTAAGTGTATCTTCCTGGGGTATTCAAACACCTCCAAAGCATACTATCTCTATGATGAAGTAAACAAGAAGTTTGTTGTATCTAGAGATGTAATTTTTCTTGAATCATCCAAAACTGACAATGTTGTTGAGCGGAAACTTGATCGCTTGGATAGATTCACAAAAACAAAATCATTTCAAGAATGTGATAATCAGATTCCACATCTTGAAGGGGGGATTCCTATACTAGATCAAAATGTGGAATATTCTTCTGAAGAACACTCTACCCCACATGAAACTCCAACAATGGATGATTCTTTAAGTGATATAATTGATAGAATTGGGAGACTCAATCTTGATTCAGTCCCAACTCAATCAAAGGAGCAGCCTGGACCATCTGAGAAAGGTCCCCCAAAGTGGCTGACAAAGACACTTGAAAGTGCTAATCCTGATAAAGTTGGAAAGACAAGAACCAGAAATTCAAACTGACAAAATGGAGGTGATGTATATGACTCTAATTCACCTGTTGATATGGATGTTTCTTATGATTGCGAATTGAACTTGTCTATAGATTTTGAACCAACTTCCTTCAAAGAAGTTGCTTCTCATGATGAATGGAAAGAAGCAATGCAAAAGTAGTATGATGCCCTCATAAAGAACGGCACTTGGAAGCTGGTTAATCCTCCATTAGGAACCAAACCAATTGGCTGCAAGTGGGTCTGCAAAAACAAGTATAAAGTTGATGGCTCACTTGACAAGCACAAAGCTAGGCTTGTGGCAAAAGGTTTTGCACAAAAGGAAGGGGTCGATTATGAGGATTTACCTTTTCACCCGTAGCAAAATGGGCCACCATCCGGACACTCTTTGCACTGGCAACTCAGAACGGTTGGAAAGTCCATCAAATGGATGTAAAAATTGCCTTCTTGAATGGAGATCTAAAAGAAAATGTTTTTGTGTCCCAGCCTGAAGGATTTGCTGTGAAAGGACATGAACATAAAGTATGCAAACTTGTGAAGTCCTTGTATGGCCTCAAACAAGCACCACGAGCCTGGTATGAAAAGCTAACTGAGCATCTTCTTAAACTCAACTTCAATCATTTTGATCTTGATGATGCAACTGTCAAGAAAGTTGGCAAAACAGTTGTATATCTTGTGGTATATGTAGATGATCTTTTGATGATAGGGAACAACGAAAGCTACATTGCATCCATAAAGAAGGAATTGGAGAAAAGTTTTGAAATGACTGATTTGGGCTATGTTCATTACTCTCTTGGTATTGAAGTAACTCAACATCCAAAGTCCATATTTCTTTCTCAAAAGAAGTACATTGGAGATATGTTAAATAGGTTTGGCATGACAGGATGCAATCCTCTTACTACTCTAATGGAACAAAACTTAAAGCTCACATCTATTGAAGGAAAAGAATTTGAGGATGCAACAAAGTATATATAGCTTATAGGAAGTCTCAACTACCTAACTACTACTAGACCAGACATTTCGTTTGTTGTTGGAATCCTCTCCAGGTTTATGCAAAAGCCTTGTGAGGGACATTGGTCTACTGCAAAAAGAGTTCTAAGGTACTTGAAGGGAACTCAAGACTTTGGAATCAAGTATACATGGGTGGACAACTTCAATTGGATTGGATACTCTAATTTAGACTTCGATGGAGACAAAGAAACTGGGGTATCTACTTCAGGATATGCTGTGAGTCTTGGATCAGGAGCTGTCTCCTGGAGATCACGCAAACAATCAGTTCTAGCAGATTCAACAACAGAAGCAAAATATGTGGCAGCAGCTGAGGCAACAAAAGAAATTGTGTGCCTCAGGAAAATTCTTGAATATTTACAGGTAAAACAAGTACAATCAACTCCACTCATGATTGAAAATACCTCTGCAATAAAGTTGGCCAAGAACCCAAAGTTCCATGATCAAACAAAGCACATCAATACTAAATGTCATCTGAATCGACATCATGTTGAGGCTAAAACAATCCATCTCCGTCATTGTTCCACTAATGAGCAAATTGCAGACATCTCCACCAAAGTGCTTGGAAGAGAAAAGCTTGAATGATTCAAAATGATGCTTGGACTCACCAACATCCCTTCAGATTAAGGGGGGACATGTTGACACCTAATCATCAGGATTGGGTGCATGTAATTAATGTAAATAAATAATAAAGAATATGAACAGTCGTTGGGAGATGAAGTGAACAATCTCTCCCTCATGTATATAATAAAGACCAACTTGAAGGAATAAAATGAATTGAATTCATGGAGTTACTACCTGGCTTGACAACGACACTGGCCTTGCAAAGGTTCAACTAGTTCTAGCCCTAACTGACCTCGTTGGGGACATGCAAAGAAAAACAAAGAAAGAGAAGACCACTCTGATACCATTGATCTAAGCTTAAATAGGAATACAAAAAATTACATATATAACCATAAATACAAAGATGCAATATAAATAACACTTCATTTCATTAATATCAAAATACTGAAATATGTTTACATACAGAATGGAAATAAACTAGCTCGAGCGATGGTATCTTATCTCCGAGAAGATATGTGGTGGCTACATGCCTCTGAACTGTGTTACAATGAGGCTCAAGGGCCTATTTATTACTAAGCAACAAGGAACAACCCTAAATGACCAAAAGCCTAACCTCAAGAGATCTAACACCAAGAGTTTGTGGGCCCCATTGGGGTTAGTTGGGCAACCAACTTCCTAGGGTCATAACTTGGCCATATTATCTTTGTTTGGCCTGTACGATACCTTGTTGGAAATATCTCTCCAAGTACTACAATATTTTATGTGGACCCTTGACTATAGCTATGGGCCTATTGTGGATCTCAAGAAAACGTCATTTAGGGGGTTCAAAACTGCTCCGGAAGTTCATGTTACACAGTAATTTATCACCGTTTGACACCGTCCCTGTTACCCCTCTCCTGCACCTTGGAGGACTCATTCCGGGACTTGTGATAAGTGACAAGACTTGAAACCACTTGCATTATTCACCTCTAAACATGAGCTTCATATACCCTTAAGACATCTCCTTCTCATTGCCCTTAAAAACAACCCTTTTTGCATTAGCGCTGGTGCCCTGTGTTATGCCCGCGCTAATGGGGAAAATCCTAATGAAAGGGCGTGCCATTAGCGCTCTGTCCCAGAGTCGCAATCGCGCCAACCATTTTGGGCAAAGTTTTGAACTAATCAAACCTCCGAAATTTCTATCCAACTCACTCACCAAACTGATTCCAAGTTGAGTGAGGATGGTTTGGCTTCGAATCTCCTTGGATGGAAAGTTGTTTGCCACCATTCCATGGAAGTTTCCAAGTGATGAAGCCAAATACATGATTGTGGGGGATTGACCTTATCTCTTCCTTTTCCTCTATAAAAGCTTGTTCCCATGGCTTGAGCAAGCTAGTTCTAGTTCTAATAGCTTTGACTCTTGTGGCAATACTTGTGCTGAAAGGAAGATATCAAAAGGTTGGAGTTGCAAGGAGCCTTCTTTGTAACCATAAGGCTTTCCCTAAGTAAGGAGACTTTGTCACTAAAGAGAGAGAGAGCTTGTCCCCCACCCCTTCAAGCTTTTTCAAGAATTGTGTAGCTGAGCACCCAGCCAAAGGAGGACTTGATGTCAGGACACTGGTTGTATTATCCTTTGTTGAATTATTAATAATAGATGACTATCATTATGGTTCCATTCTCGTTGTACTTGTAATGGTTGATGTTGAATTATATCCTTCCTGACTGATGTATAATTGCATATATTAGATTTCACGCTTGTGTTTGTGTTGTTCTCTTTGTGTGCAGGTGTCCATTCACGTAGATAGTGGAGGATCATGACTGGCCGAGGCAAAGGAACGTGGGCGACGTCTCTTCTACAAACTAAAGCGTTGGATCCCAAGTAGGTCTTCATCACCTACCTTTTATTTGCAATTAGGAACTTGCGTGATAGCATTGTCTGATTGTTGCTAGACCCATTCTGGGCTAGTAGGGATCGCCTCTATCCGTAGAGGGGATTTACCTCTCCAACAATTTGGCGACTCCACTGGGGAGTTTAGCTTGTTGTTTTGATTTGTAAACGTAGACGGAGTCTGAAACACGGCCAGATAGCCTTCGAAACACTATTGCTTTGCAATAGTGAAGTAGATCAAAACTGCTTCAGTCGATCTCCGGTTTGGCTTACAAACTAAACAACTTGGAGTTTGTCTTGTCTCTTTGGTTTTTCTTTGATTGCTTGCTTAGATAAGCCTTTGGATCGAATTTCTTGCTACCCCTGTACTTTTTGACTTGCTTTAAGCTTGTGACCCTAGCCCTGGACTGCGTATTTTTTCTTTTGAAATTAGCAAACTTTGTTAGCACGCTTTTTGCCTTCACAGTCGCGCTAGTGGCCCTTGTTGCTAACTGACAACCCGCGCCAATCACTGTTTAGCGCGAGTTGCAACCTGACAGTTGCGCCAGGCCGTTTAGTTTTTGGTCCACTTGTTTTGCTTGCTGTCTGAGCTTGGGTTTTCTTTTTTCCACCTCTTTTTCAGTTGTTGAAGTGTGCTTAAGCCCTATTTGACTGGTTTGCAACCTTTGTCCTCCGGGTGTTTGCCTCTTTCCATCGATTTCACACCTCAACCCTAGGGCATCTAGTGGTCGTGTGTGTCGAGCCTCCCATGGGAGTTTTGGGTTCTTTGATTATCCGGTTAACCTCGTGATTGCTTTTCACATTTTCTTCAGTGATTGTTGAAGTATTTTTGAGTGATTTCCGAACAACTTGTTCTTGTTTGCTTGGATTTCATTCTAGCTTTGTTTGAGCTTGGATCACATAGCTCGTGCGAAGCCTTGTTTTCCTTTCGATTTGGAGAAATTTTTTTTAGTGTCTTGGGATTTCATTGAGTCTTCATTGGGTGAATTTGCTTCTTTACTCAATGTTGTTATCTTTCAAAATCCGTTCTAGTGCATTGTGCTTGTAGAAAGGAATCAAATAATCTCTTTTGCATTTAATAGCGAATGGAATAGAACTTTTCGTTATTTGCATTATTGAAAAGAAAAAGTTTTGTTTATTTTCCATTAGCTGCATTAGGTTGTTTGGTTGATTGAGTTCGTTTTGTTTGATTGAAACTCTTAACCTTCTTGTAGTATTACATCGACCGAAATGTTTCTTTCGCATGTAGCTTTGCATTAGGAAATTGTGGAATTCAATACGGTAGGGCCTTAACCGAACTTAACAAAAGATCAACCATAAAATAAACCGAATTTTTTAAACGCATTGGAACATTACGCAAACTTCTAGGAGGGTCTAGGCTGGGCTGCTCCGGCGTCTTAAACTGTCACTTTCTTTCGCCATTAAGGTTGGTGATTCTCCTGGTGTGATTCAATTGTTGGTCTAGCACGGATTTGGGCTCCCACGTACCATCGCGTATATATGGGGAGACTCCACTAGGTTTGCATCCTTGATCCATAAGAAGCCATGTCTGCCACCTTACAAGCCGTAATGCACCGAACACAGCATTCAGGAAGATTGACTGTAGTACGGAAAGTCCTTGGTTTTCATATGATTGCCAAGGTGTATAAGCAGTTTTACAGATTTTCTAGTAAACCCCTTTGCCTAGTTTCTCCAGAGCAGTCATTTTTTGATCCTTTTCAGACTCTGTAAAAGAAAAGGCTCTATAGAGCATTTGTCACTTCGGGCTCTCAAAACATTCGAAGGCGACTAGAGTCACCTTTTGTCCTTTTCTCGACTCTTAAAACATGAAAAGGTCAAGTTGTGTCCTAATGTCATAAAATTTTATTCGGCTGTGATAACATTTACCTTGGTAGATCTTGTGTGTGTTTAGTTTTGAGTAGGGTCTCTTATCGTTAGTTTGCTTAGGGTCTTTGTTTGATCATCCTGGCGGATCCATCAACTCCGTCTCCTGTCCCTAGTGACCAAGGGTCTCCATCTTCTGTTGCCCCTGAGACACCGGTTTGTGACACTCTTCCTATTGTTCCGAGCATCCAACCGTTGAATTCTCGAGCTCCAGAGGACGAATTCTACAAATTTTCTTGGAACCCTGTTTGGGAGCCCTCTGAAGAGGATTTTCCCGCCACTCCTGTCGGTGTCCCATCTCCGATGGCTTCTTTCGATATGGGGGACACATCTCCTGTGTCGAGTGGTCCGTCCGTCATGTCGAGTATCGATACTCCCATTTCGGCCACATCCTCAATCATCTCTACGCCCTACACCGTTACACCTCTGGGTATCACGGTGCCAGCACGCTATAGATCTTTGAGGGATGCTATGAACTCTGCAGCTTCCTCTTCTGTGTGGGATCAAAACATCGTCCCTACCACAGGACCATTTGTTTCCCAAGTTCACCATATTGTTGTTACAACAGTCCCAACCAATCCGACCGTCTATGTCGCGTCGTCAACTCCAGTTGTTAGTGCCGTTACAGCATCATCTACTGTCACTTCTGCTGCAGGCCCATCTCGAGGTCCAGCACAAAGTGGTCAATCGACGCATACTGCTAGAGTTGTGCACCCCGCAAGTGGTGCTCCTCCTGCTTCCGATCATATGACGGCAGAGGAGGCATATTTTCAGTACTTGCGTAATGTCCAGAGCCCGGATGGGCAAGGCCCCTATTATGATCCTAAGAATCATTATTTGTATACCTCCTTGCCTGAAGAGCCTTATGTTGAGGCTTCCATTCCATTGAGCGTGGCTTGGGGTACCACCGAATATGGTGGCGGCCAATACCATCAGGGTCAAGGACAACCATCCCAAGGACCACCCTACCAGGGTCAACAGCCTTACTCGCAGCATAATCATGGGCAGCAGTGTTCTGGCTAGAATTACCCAGGTCAACAAGGAGGCCCGCAAGGACAACCCTATCAGGGACAACCTTTGGCCTCTAGTGGTCCATCTTTCACATATCTTGGGCAACCTTCTGGAAACCCAGGACAACCCAATGCTCAACAAGGACAACCCGGTACCCAACAAGGCTACCCTTCGGGGCAACCTTATGGGAACCAGGGACAAGCTTATGGTCAATAAGGTCAACCCGGAAACCAGCAAGGCAACCCTTCTGGGCAAGGGGGCCAGCCTTACGCACAACAAGGCCAGCCTACCGCTCAGCAACCATCTGGTCAACAAGGACAATCCTCGGTTGCACAAGGGCAGCCCCTCACTCAGCAAGCTCGACCTTCTGGATGAACGGGGCCGTCTCAGATCCGACTAGGACAACCTTCCGGCCAAATGGCCCAGCATGCAGGCGGGTACCAATCCCGACCTCCTCATTCAGGTGGGTATCAATCCCAGCATTCGTATTCAGGCGGGTATCAATCCCAGCCCCCTTATTAAGGTGGGTATCAATCCCAGCCTCCGTATTCAGGTGGGTATCAATCCCGGCCTCCGTACTCGGGTGGGTATCAATCCCAGCCTCTGTATTCAGGCAGGTATCAATCCCAGCCTCCTTATTCGGGTGGGTATCAATCCCAGCCTCCTTATTCGGGTGGGTACCAATCCCAGCCCCCGTATTCAGGTGGGTATCAATCCCAATCTGGTCATCAAATGCCGCCTGGTTCCCAGGCTCAGTACGGATACCAGCAACCCCAGGGGCAGAATCAATACACCCCGTATCAAAATTACCAGCAGCCGCAGGGTAACCCTTATCAAAACTATCAACAACCTGCTGGCCAGTATGGTAACCAATGGGGCGCGAGGGGGCAGAACCAGTATCAGCAACCCGGTTCTGGAAACAACCCTTACGAACAAAATACTTCTGGACAAGGCCCTTTTGGACCTGGTCCATCGGGACAAGGCCAGTGGGGGCAATCAGGAACTGGTTGGAATTCTGGCTCTACCTCGTATCCAGGACAAATGTCCTTTAATCCGCAGCTACCATTTCTAGCAACGTTGGAACTGCCCGATGTGTCGAAGTTAACGAATGATCCCATTCTACACAATCCACAATGGTCACCAGTTCCAACTAAGATACCTAGTGACTATCCCAAATTTGACGGGAAAGCCGGAGAGGATCCTCAAGCTCATGTGATGACGTATCACTTATGGTGTTCGTCCAATTCATGGCTTGATGACTCGATTCGCTTCGCCTTTTTTAGAGAACTCTCACTGGTTCGGCAGCTAAATGGTATATTGAATTGACTCGCGCGTCATTTCAAGATTTCAATTCGTTGGCCATGGCATTCCTTACTCACTTTTAGTTACCCATTCGGTACGAGACAGGGACTCACCTCCTTACATCTCTTAAGCAGGACACAGCTACGCATATCTCTGATCACATTCATGAATGGAGAAGGCGTCGCAGGTTGATCAACTTCTGGATTCCTAATCAACTCCTCACCGACTGGTTCACGACTTCCTTTGTCCCTAAGATTGCACGGGACATTGCTATGAGAGCCTGTGTAACTGAAGAGCAAGCAATCGTGCGCGCTCAGTACCTAGACTTAGTTTACTCTCAGTCTGGTACTTTGTATGAGTATTTTCCGGACGCCCCAAGGCCCGGTACATCCAAGGCTCTGCCCAAGCCATCTGTCGATAGAGTCATTGGCTCTGTAAACCCGGCCTCTAAAAAATCATCGAACCCTGGGAAGCAAAAGTCAAGTGCATCCAACGAAAACACTTCTCAGGGTGGTTTAAATTCTGGTAACACTTCCGAGGTCAACGCCATCCAGTCCACCACGGCGGGCAAGGCCTCAAAAGGAAAGAAAAAGGAAAAGGGGAAAGGGAAAAATAAATCCGAGAAACCCAAACAGGAATCCTCTAAATCTCCAGCCGAGGAAGGAGCTAAGCGCAAACCCAAGTATCCTTGCCTCATTTGTGAGGAGGATCACTACACTAAGGACTGCCCTAGGTGGTCCGAAGTTAGTCGTTTGTTGAAAGGTGCTCCTGGGGTCCCTGCAGTTCTTAAAGAACCCTTTCCCTCTCAACAAACTCAAATGGTGGCCGATCCCTCTTCTTCTCCCTTCGGTTCCCAGGTCTTCATGGCTGGAACTATTCCTGTTCATGTAACAACTCGAACGAAGGAGTATCCGTCGTCCGCCCGGAAGGAGCCAGAGGTTCCCTTAGTTGCTCCTTCGTCCAGCTCTGGTCCCCTCCATATCGAGAGACCGAGTACTGAGACGAAAATCCGACCCCCTCCCAAAGGGGTACTCAGAAGATCTTCTTATAATCTGAATGCTCGTGCTGCTCAGCACTATAGCATCGTAGAGGAATTAGCGTAGGCTCCGTCGGCTATGTCCGCCTTAGAAGTTCTTCAGAGCTGCCCCCCCCAGAGGAAGTCCCTGCTATCGGCCATCGGTGGCATCGACCCAGCGGACTCGGATTTGATTACCTTCAACCTCGAGAGCCATGTTCCTCGACTGCCTCATCAGATCACTTTTCTCATTCAAGTCGTCATCAATTCCAAAACGATCCATCGTACAGTTATTGATGAAGGCGCATCAACCTGCATTATGTCTATTGCATGTTGGAAAGCGATCGGGTCTCCGACTCTGAGTCAGTCTCCAACGACCTTGGAAGCATTCGATGGGAGAGAATCTCGCCCTTATGGTATTCTTCAACGACTACCAATCACCTTAGAAGGGAAGACTGTGGAAGTAGAAGTTGAGGTTGTTGACGAAAATCTCATATATAACCTCCTTCTGGGCCGGAGTTGGACGTATGCCATGCGTGCCGTGGCTTCATCCCTCTTCCGTGTCATTCGTTTCCCCCATCAGGGGAAAATTGTCACGGTTGACCAGCTTTCTTTCTTCGCTTCCTCTTCTGAGGGAAATGTACCGTTCGTTGAGCATACCACTATTCCGTTTGAGAGTGTGGGAGTTGGGCTTTTGAAAGACCCTACCCTCATGGGTGTGTTCTCCCTCCCCCCTCCGAGCCTTGCTTCACTTGCTTTGGTTTCGGCTCGCTCTGATCCTTCATTGCACTCTGTTGCGACCCTCGGCCCCTCTGCCAAAGGGGGCACCGATCCTCTAGCTTGTAAACCTCGCTCGGGTGGGGGGCATGGGCAGATCATCGGTGCCGTTGATCATTTTTTACAACAGGCTGAGCGATGCCTACATTATCTAGGCCGGTTATGCATCAGTGCGATAAGGCGAAGCCCTGAAAAGGGCTTGACTTGAATCAAGTATCATGCGAGCTCTTTATTTTGTACATGCATATGCTTTTTAACAGTGTGTTGTGTGTGTGCGTGTTTATTTAATTTTTATCTCAGTGTGTCGGCGTGATCGCCGCTTATTGTGTCTTTTGCTTCTTGAACAGATGTCTGGACCACCTTACATTGGTTTCGCTGATGGTGCTTCCCGCAGTACCCGCAATCTGTCATCTGCAGCATGGGTGATCTACGATCCTCATGGTGAGTTAGTAGACATTCAAGGAGTGTGTCTGGGTTGTACAACGAACAATGTGGCCGAATATAGTGTTGTAATTGAATTATTAGCCGAGGCGATTAACCTTGGAATCCGCTCATTGGTTGTAAATTTAGATTCGCAACTTGTAGTCCACCAGCTCAACGGACGATATTCCGTCAGAGATCATCGCATTTTAAGGTTGTATTTACGCGTTAAGTTATTGGAAAGAGATTTTTATTACATTACTTATCATCACATTCCAAGGAGACTTAATGCAGTAACCGATGCATTGGCTAACTATGTATTGGACAGGCATTTGCATAATATGTAAATCAACAAAATACAAGAAGCATAAGATATAATAAAAACACCATGTATATATATA
>APFE030019586.1:267002-284428 GCA_000404065.3 Pinus taeda
TCTCTCCTACGAACTAAAGCGTTGGATCTCAAGTAGGCCTTCATCACCTACTCTTTATTTGCAATTAGGAACTTGCGTGATAGCATTGTTTGATTGTTGCTAGACCCGTTCTGGGCTAGTAGGGATCGCCTCTATCCGTAGAGGGGATTTACCTCTCCAACAACATTTGTGGAGGATATTATGCTTGGAAAGAAACTGCATACAAGATTCTGAGAGCAGGCTTCTATTGGCCTAAATTATTTCCACAGGTTGGAGCTAAAGTAAGAAGTTGTATTCCATGTCAAATATTTGTTGGAATGTAGAGGTTAGAAACATTGCCCCTTGTTAAAGTGTTAATTGAAGCACCCTTTTTACAGTGGGTATTAGATTTCATAGGTAAAATAATTTCGGCTTCAAGCAACCAACACAAATGGATTTTAACTGCTACAAACTACACCAAATGGGTAGAAGCAATTCCTATCAAGAATGAAATAGATACATTAGTTATTGAATTCATTGAAGAGAACATATTATCTAGATTTGGCTGTCCACAATAAATAGTTACAGATAATGCACAATCTTTCAGCAGTATCAACATGATAGAGTTTTTTCAGAAGTACCAGATTTCATTACATCATTCTACACCTTATTACCCTCAAGGTAATGGATTAGCATAATCTTAAAATAAAAGTTTGGTTAAGGTCATTAAGAAAGTATTGGAAGATCATAAAAGGAGTTGGGATAGTCATCTCAAATATGTAATTTGGGAAAACAAAGTATCACCTAAAAGATCCCTGGCAAGTCCCCTTTTCAGATTTTCTATGGAATTGAAGCATTTTTTCCCACACAACCAACATTTCCAGTCGAAATTTCTGCAATAATCATATGAGGAAGCTGATGATTTTTCAAGGATAAACAATCATATCATTGAGTTAAATCAAGACAGAGATGAAGTTTAATTCAAACTTCGTCAATATCTTAATAAAATGAAATTTTTATTTGACAGAAAGGCTAGAGAAAGAGACTTCAGACAAGGTGATCTAGTTTTAAGATGGGATACTAGAAGAGAGGAAAGAGGCAAGCATGGCAAATTTGACAATTTGTGGTTGGGACCATTTAACATTGTAGAAGTGAAGGGTAATAATACTTTTATTTTGCAGAACCTGGAAGGACAACATTCTTCATTTCCAGTCAATGGGGAATACCTCAAACATTACATTCAGTATTAAAATTCTCGCAGTCATAGTTCATTGTAAATTTCTGGTTTTCTTTTAAGTTTCACTGTCAAGTGTGATTTTCATAGCTAAGACTCCATAGCTCGAGGAGAAGGCACATGGATCTTCAAGTTCTCTTCATCCCGTAGGGGGAAGCAGTCTCCATATGGAGCCAATGTTGTAACTTATTTTTACCATTGTTATTTTTCCATTTTTCTTTTATGTTGAAAAAAGAAAAAAATATATATATTATATATATATATTATATATATATATATATATTTATATATATATATTATATATATATATATATATATATATATTATATATATATAGTCCCAAAGTATTGGCGCGCTTGTTTAAATGCCGCCGCAATTATATTTGTATTCTTGTTTAAATCCTTATTAGGTTAATTAATCAATGATTAATTAATATATTGTAAATAAAGTTAAGTTATTTGACTTGTTTTGTCTGCTTGTGATAAATCCTGAGCGAGAATTAACGACGTAGATCACTCCCGCCCAAGTCAACGGTGGGGGGTGAAATTTGGACACCCCCCGCATTATCAACGTTTAACAAAAGAGGGGGGGGAGGGAGGGGTCTAAAAAGTAGTTTTTCAAATTTCTTCTAGGGCTACGTGTCCTCTTCATAGCCATTTCGGACCCCCCCGTCCAGAACCACAAAAAGCCTACCCCGCCAAAAACCACTCTCTCATTCGCTCCACTCTCGTCGCTGCTTTTGAACCTCCACTCACACCTCACCATTTGTCATTCCCTCATTCATTCACATCATATTACCGTTATGTTAATAAATTCCCCCTGCCAACATCTACTTAACTGTTATGACTAATAGATCCTTCCCGCCAACGTCTAGTGCGCTAACTAGACGCACCAAAACGATTAAATCGTTCAAAACCCTTATAAAACATTCTATTGCCCTTCACATTCCTTTTCTTCTATCCTCTTGCAGCAACACAATTACTATTGGATTTTATCGGAAAACATCTATTTGCTACACCAACAATTACCAATTCTCTACTAATTTGATACTGTTGGTTGTAAATTCATAATTCAGCATGTCATCATCCAAAGGAAAGTCCAAATTACTCTGAGAAAGCCCAATTTTCCCCCTGTAGTGAATTTAGACGAATTTCCCTTGGTTGATAAGAAATACAAAATCTTTGAAATCCAATGTGAGTTCGATCTTTATGAACTCCACAACTGAGAAAATTAGAAGTTCTTAGATGCCAGCGATGAATTGAACATGTGGGACTCTTTCCTACCCCAATTCATATTTCCCTAGACCCACTTCTTCCCTGGATTTGTTACTTGGTGTTATTTAAGGTATCTTCCTAGTCAGAGGGACATAATTGCCTAGAACAACGAAGTTTTATTTACTATTACTCCTTAGTCGATATGTAAAATTCTCTAGGTCAATCCTACAACCCCTCTGCACCCCTTTTCTACAAATTATCTCATGGATATTTACCAAAAACTTACGTTTTCTTAATGAACCAAAATCTTTGAATTATTTTTACCTGAGAATTATGAGTTACCAAGAACTAATCCACCCTACTCTTCTTCAATATTCCCATAAATGTATAGACAATTCATATCCATGGTTTCATGCATATTAGGTTACCCTAGTGATTAGTCGGTTGATAAGGTAATTCTAGCATTTTTATCAATATTTTCATCAGGTGATAAACCATCATTTATTTTCAACTACAGTCAATTTTTGGCAGAGAGCATTCATGATCAGTTGTTGAAGTTTTCTACTGAAGGTGCTTTTAAGCATCATTCACTACTTGTGTATTTATTTCTATTTTATCAAGCATATAGATTCAAGTTTCCACTATAGAAATTAAATGCACAGGGGAATCCTCAGTTTATTATTCATTGTACTTCATTGGTAAGAAAGAACACAGAGGAGTATTATTTCAGTGATCATGTAAATCAGTTTTTACATACGACATTTTATCTTCTCAACAATGATATTATACCTAGAATTTCACTTGAAATCAAAATAATTCTTCATCTCACTGAGAAAACTAAAATTGGAGACTGGTACCTCTATCAAAATTACACATAAATTAAGATCCATGGATGTGAGTTTCCTCCCTATATGTTGCCAAAATTTGTACCAATCAGGATTTTTGCATTGAAATACATTAGAAAAATGATGAACATGGATGATCTACATTTTGTATCCAACAAGAAAAAATATCAACTTAAATTAAAAGCGCAGATTGGCCCTTTTATTGTCAACACCAGAGTAGCAACAAAGGAGGCAGATATTCTCTTGAAACAAATGAAGTTAAAATTGAGCTTCACCTGGTCCTATGATCCCTTGGGGATTATTTTGAAGCTAAGAGTTGAGTAGAAGACTACACCTTATGCACATACACCTAGGCTAGAAATAGAACAATATGAAAATCAACAGGAGTGGTAGGAGAACACATTGCAAGAGGTAGAGGAAAAAAATTTCAATCAAACAACTTCACAAACTCCAGTTCCTTAAGAGAAAGAGACTAAGAGGCCAAGAGAAAACTTGTCTCCTACAGTTTCAAAAATTCAAGAGATAGAATTCATATTTTTTAAGAGAGGAAAGAAGACCAATATTCATGAAGAGCCATATTAAGGAGAAAGTTCACAGAAGCAGACAGTGATGGTATTAACGGGTTCTCATACTTCTATCTTTCCTAGGATTGAGGAGATCACCACAGATTCTCCTCTATCATCTATTTCTCAAGGTACAAAAAAACATAACATTTTTGATAGGTTCAAAGAGATTAAAAGAAAAAATGAAGCACTGAAGGCCACCACATATTCTGAATTCTGGAAACAGACTTCTATTACGCAACATACTAACATAGACTTCTTTCTGCACTTGATACTGAAAAGGGACAATTTCAACTAGCTTTCTTAGAACCCAAAGTTCCAGTCCCTAGACTTGCATAAGATATATGACATCATTTTTTTATTTTGACACCAAAACAGATTCATGCCATTGATCAGATTGACTTGCATAAGGAGGCTGGAGAAATGATATATTCTACTTTGACCAGTTCGGCTATGGCAGCCTCCAAACTACAAGCTTCACTGAATAAAATTCATTCACAATTAAAGATGGAGAAAATGTCATCCTTGGCCAAAGATACCATAATTAAGTCATTGGAAGATTTAAAATAGGATATGATCCTAATTATGTTAAAGCAATTGAAGAAATGATCAAGAACAAAAATGTTGATATTCAAGCATTAAGGAAACAATTGAAGCTTCCTACTACAGAACATCCACAGGCCAAAGAAGTTGGTCAACTAGAGATAGAAAAAGAGAATATGTTCAAAATGATAATTGAACAAAATCTCCAAATACAGAAAATGGAAGCTGAAATGGAGACACTGTTAGGAAAAAGAACAACAACTTGATGTTTCAGCTGCCATTGCCATAGTAACAAAATCTAATGAAGGTACTTCAACAACAAGGACATCTACAACATCAACTGTTATAGTGGATACACAATCCAATGATGCAACAATAGGCTTATCAAAGGCCATGGGAGATCTGACACTGAAAGACCAGGAGATTGAGAAATTAAAAACGAAATTTCAGAAAATTCAGGAACAAAAGATTAAAAATGATAACGCATACTTGGTTGAGATACAAAAGAGATATAAGTTAACTCAACAAATAGAAACTTATGAAAATGAATATGCAATTGCTCAGACCATTGCTCAGGATAAAGAAAAAAATTGGCTTGATAGTAATGAATCAATTACTGAATTATGGCCCTCAATTGAGATTATTTTTTAACAAGAAGAGTTGTTACAAAGATTGGAAGAAGCAATGGCAGAACTAAAGGAAGATCTCGACCACAAACTAGTAGATGCTACAAGAATAATCAAGGTTCTGAATTCCAATACAAAAGAAGAGCTTGAAGAATATGGTATTGAAGACAGAGCTAAGGCTGTCTTGGAGGTGAGAAGGGTGCACACTAAAATAAATTTAATGCTAAAACTAGAGAATAAATGTCACAATTTAGAAGTCCAGATTAAAAAGTTTTACAAAAAATTTAATTCATTATGTGTAAAAGGACTTCCACTCAAAGAATATCAATAAATATTGCATGATATAATAATAAATAAAGCTAAATTTGCTAAAATCAAAGGAGACATCACTGAAAAGGCTTTCATTGAAGGTCTTAGTTATGATTTATTAATTCAGCATGTGATCAAGTATTTGTTCATAACTAAGCCTACTTTTGAGAAATACACTGAAGTGGATGAATCATACATAAAATTATTAAAATTTTCTATTCCCGATGAAAAAAGATGGGACAAATTTTGTGAACTCATCGAATGAGAGACAACAAATTTTTAGTAGTAGAATACCAACTTTTCAAGGACAAAGAACAAATTTCCCGGAACAAGAAACAGAACAACAACTTTATAGCTCTAGTCACCAAAAAAAATCATTGAATTCTGTGCAAGATGTCAAATGTATATTTTTACTTGTAGATTTAACAGCTTATGTGATATGCTAAAACATAAGACAAGAATATACTCTACTCATTAGCGAAAACCAAAATTGATCAATGAAAACACTAAGCAGAAAAGGAAAAATTTCAATCGCACATAACACAATATTTTTATGGGGAAAGCAATTCCTTAAAACCTTGACTATCTATATTGCATTAACTAGAATATCTTAGAAGAAAATACAATGCTTGTTGAACCCGAGCAATTCCTGCACAAGTACAATCTATCTCAATCTATCTCTCTGCTTCACAAAACAACTGAAGCCAGCACTTATCCAATTATGTTGCTTGCCAATCCCCTACCTCCTTGCGCAATCCCTAAGGGAATTTGCCCATATTTAATTGGGAAAATCTCTCACCACAACTGCACAATCCATCATAGGCCTTCTACTATTTGCATGCGCCATTTGTACAACTCGAAAAATTATACAACTGAGAGTACACTATCCTTGAACTCTAATCTCAACTAGATCTTTCTTAGAACTAACATGCACGAGTTATTTATTAGTGAATTATCAGTTATCTGATTGATCACTGCATCTGAATTAAATCCAATTTAATTCACCTGACCACTCACTAGTTCCTCCAACAATTAGAACTAGTTTAACTAAATTTAACTCAGTTAAACTAAATTAAATAATTACAACTCAAAAGAACTCAACCTGGACCCCTAAAATTTAGGAATCACTCTACATGATTCTAGATAGACTTCCAACTCGAATTTACTAAGCCAACTAAGTCAAATTAACTTAGTTAACTATTACAAGTTGCTATGAGAATAGAATTTCGACTTAATTCCTAATTTAATCCAAGGAAAAATTAAATTAGGATTTCTTGTAGCTATTTTTAGCACTCCCTCTCAACAAGAAAGGGATTATCTGCTATGACAAGGCCTTTGTCAAAATATCTGCATCCTACTCCTCTGTAGGAATGTACTCCAACAACATGATTCTCCTCTGCACACAATCTTGAAGATGATCATACCGAATATCAATATGCTTGGACCGATCATGAAAAAATGGATTCTGAGAGAGTTTGATACAACTTTGATTGTCACAGTAAATCACTGTTGGATCACTCTAATGACCAAACAAACCAACTAGAATTTTCCTCATCCAGATAGCCTCACAAGTTGCTTGAATAACAACCATGTACTTTGCTTCTTCTGAACTGAGTGAAATTGATCTCTATTTCTTACTATACCAAGAAACAATTGTTGATCCACTACCGAAGATCCCACCTAATGTGCTCTTCTCGTTATATGGACTCCCTGCCTAATCTGCATTGGTTAAGCCTCTCCCTTTGTCTGTATGTACCAAAGACCAAATTGAGTGGCGCCTTTGAGGTATCTCAACACATGTTTGACTGCCTTACAATATAGTTTAGTTGACATAATCATAGCTTGACTAAACTGGTTAACTGCATAACACATGTCTGGTTTTGTGTTCACCAAATACCTGAGTGAACCCACACATTGCCTATAAATAGTAGCCTCCACTACTTCACCAGAAGTAGCATCTTCCTTCCTCTAGTTACGAGCTAGAGGAGTCTCCATGGGTTTACTTCTCTCCATGTGGAACTTCTTCAATATCTCGTTGGCATGCTTTCCTTGAGAGATAAACAATTTCTCATCTCCTTGCCATACTTCCATCCCCATAAAGTAGTGCATGAGCCCCAAGTCCTTCATTTGGAACTCTCTTGCAAGACTTGATCAGCTTATCATCACCTGTCAGAATCAAATCATTGACATATAAAACAATAATGAACAATTTACCTTCAACCACAAGATGGTAAAGGTTCGCATCTGCTTCACTTTTGGTGAAGCCCAACCTGGTGAAATAACTATCGATTCTGGTGTACCAAGCACGGGGTGCTTGTTTCAGTCCACATAATGCTCGCTTGAGTCTACACACATGCGACTCTTTGTTGAAGCTAAAATCCTTCAGGTTGCTCAATATACACCTCTTCCTCAATCATGTCGTTGAGGAATGTTGTCTTTACATCCATCTAATGTATCATCCATCCCATATGCACTAACAGTGCTAGTATGGATATGATTGATGAGTACCTTGCTAAAGGAGAAAAAGTCTCATCTTAATCAATCCCCTCCACCTGAGAGAACCCACAAACCTGGAATTGTGTTTCTCTACACTACCATTAGTTGTTTTCTTTACCTTGTAAAGCCATCAGGAACTCACCACTAACTTGTCGGTCGGTCTTGGTGTTCATTTGGGGTAGCATTGGATGTGATATAAGCCTCAAATTTTGCAGGGAGGCTTGGGCACGGGTATTCCAAAGAGCCCATAAAGCGTTTCGGGAAATTCCACCCAGAAGTGATTTTATTAAAATAGCTAATATTTTTAATGGGGTTCCTAAGTCTAAAATTAGGAAAATTAAAATATTGATGGGTATTAATCTAATCAGGGGTGAAACTTCTAGAAAAAGCCATGAATCAAGCCAAAATTATATGAGCCTTTAATTAAGATGTAATATAGGTCATTGGAATCAAGAATCTGAAGGTGTTTGGAGATGCTGATCTGATAATCCAGCGAGTAAATAAAACATTTCAAGCAAAGCACCCAAGGCTGAAAGCATACAGAGATGAGGTATGGAGAATCAGAGTTTCCTTTGATTTTTTCTGTATTAAATATATTCCTAGAGCCCAAAATTAGCTGGCTGATTCCCTTGTTGTTTCTGCTAGTCTATTTATACCTCCAATGCCTCCCAAACTACTTTATGAAGTTCAAATGAAGTACAGGCCTTCCTTGCCTGACAATGTCCACCATCGAAAAGTTTTTAATGATGATAGTGAGATTAATAGATTCCTTCAAGTCATTGATGAATTTTCTGATGTGCAAATTGACCAAGAAAATGATGCCTTGTTAGAAAACCCCCAGTCTCAGCTTAGAAATAAAATTGGTAAAGACAACATAGTCCAGCTTCCTAATAACCATATTCCTAAAGGTCTAATTCCTCTTGAGAGACTGTTTGACTAGAATGATGTGCCTTACAAAGCTACCCAAAAAGAAGATCAATCTGCAGTTTGTAAGCATAATATAGGAAGTCCAGGTCAGCCCAAATATATAAATCTGTCTACTCATTTGTTTGCTGATCAAAGTGTTGAATACTGTAGTTTAATGAGGCAATTTGCTGATGTGTTTGCCCGGGAATATAGTGATCTGAAAACATATGACAAGAATATAATTCAGCACGAAATCCCTCTGGAAAAAGACACTGTTCCTTTCAAACAGAAGCTGAGACTAATAAATCCAATACTTCTTCCATTGATTGAAAAAGAAATTAAAAAGTTGTTGGCTGCCAAGATCATAGTGCCTCTCACGTATTCTAAATGGGTAGCTAATTTGGTGGTGGTGAGGAAGAAGAATGGAGAAATCAGACTGTGCGTTGATTTTCGGAATCTGAACAAATGCTCAAAGAAACACAACTATCCTCTCCTGAAAATGGAGCACTTGATGCAAAAGGTCTCGAGAGCCAAAGTAATGTCATTCATAGGTGCGTTTTTAGGCTTTAATTAGATTGTTGTGCACCCAGATGATCAAGAAAAGACTGCATTTACCACGCCTTGGGGCACCTTTATGTATGCCCAAATGCCATTTGGATTGATGAATGTTGGAGCTACCTTTCAAAAAGCTATGGATATAGCATTTGTGGGAGAAAAGGATAAATTTGTCCTTATTTACCTTGATGATATCACTGTTTATTCCAATAGCCATCAAAGTCATTTGCAGCATTTGAGAAAAGTGTTCTTTAAGTGCAGGAGGTTTGGAATTTCAGTCAATCCAAAAAAATCTCAATTTTATTTACATGAAGGCAAGCAGTTGGGACATATTGTGTCTGCCGCAGGTGTTCAAATTGACCCAAAAAAAGTCAAAGCAATTCAGGCTTTCACTGTTCCAAGATCAACGAAGGATATCCAATCTTTTCTGGGCAAAATTAACTTTGTAAGGAGGTTCATTCCTAATTTTGCTGAGGTGGTAAAGCATGTGACCTCCATGTTGAAAAAAGGAGCAGAGGTAAAATGGGTTGAAACAGCAAGAAAATCATTTGATTCCATCAAGAAGGCTATAATGGAAGCTCCCACATTAATAAGTCCTGACTACACTAAGGAGTTTCACCTGTTTTCATTTGCCTCTGAGGATACCATTGCAGCTGTTTTGTTGCAGCAAGATGAAGAAGGTTGAGAGCATCCGGTGGAATTTTTCAGCAAGAACTTAAGTGATGCTGAACTAAGATATGATATTATAGAAAAACAGGCATATGCTCTTATTAAATCCTTAAAGTCTTTTAGAGTTTATATGTTGCACTCAAAAATAATTGCATATGTGCCTTCTGCTGCAACAAAAGATGTCCTAACTCAACGTGATGCTGATGGAAGAAGGGAAAAATGGATTTGCTAAAATGATTGAATTCAATATAGAGCTGAAGCCTGCAAAACTGGTCAGAGGTCAGGGTCTCACCAAATTGTTGGCTGAAGAAAATTGTAGGTCTTTGGACATTGATTTCTTGTGCACAATCGCAGCAAACAATCAAACAAATGAAGAGGGAAGTGTGACTGAAACAAAGAGAAAGCAGTTAGTGGCCGAAAATCTAGCTTCATGTAACTGGTATGCTGAAATAATTAATTTCTTGCTGAAGCTCGATATTCCTTCAGAATCTACTCAAAGTCAAGCAAGAACTTTAAAACTCACGGCAACAAAATACTTCATCAATAATAATCTTCTCTACTGGAGGGATCCATCTGGAATATTTTTAAGGTGTTTGGACAAAGAACAATCAAAAGAAATTATGCAGGAATTTCATTCCAGCATGTGTGGAGGGCACCATCATTAGAAGACTACATCCCACAAAATTCTTAGAGCTGGGTACTATTGGCCCACTTTATTTTCTGATGTATTCGTTTTCGTTAAGTCTTGTGAAAGTTGCCAAATATTTGAAGGAAAGCAGCAGCTGAAATCCCTGCCCCTAAAACCAATTTAGGCAAAAGGACCTTTTCAACAGTGGGGTTTGATTTCATTGGAGAAATCAATCCACATTCTAGTGGCTAGCATAGGTGGATATTAGTAGCCACTGATTATTTCACAAAGTGGATTGAAGCAATCCCTTCAAGGAAGGTTGATCATAATGTGGTCATAAATTTTTTAATAGAGAATATCTTTAGCAGATTTGGTTGTCCACATAAATTAATAACAGATAATGCAGCAGCCTTCAGAGCAAAGGAACTGGTGGAAATTGTGTGATTCAATGGGCATTAAACTTGTTCATTCCACCTCATATTTTCCACAGAGAAATGGTCTGGCAGAATCTTCTAATAAAAGTCTAATTAGGATAATTAAAATGCTATTAGAAGAATATAAAAAGAATTCGGATTCAAAGCTCAAGTATGCATTATGGGCTGACAGAGTGACCATCAAGAAATCCACAGGGAGTTCTCCATTCAAGTTGGTATATGGCACTGAGGCTATATTCCCAATTCATTTAATTCTCCCTGTGGCAAAATTCCTTCAAGTAGAGCAGGATGAAGAAGAAAATATGGTACAAAGAATCACTGATTTGACAGAGTTGCATCAGATTAGAGAACAATTGGCTGAAAAAGTTGCAGCGCATCAGAGAAGCATCAAGGAAGCCTTTGACAAGAAGGCAAAAAGGAATAATTTTCAAGAAGGTGATTTGGTGTTGAAATGGGATGCACTGAATGAGAAGAAAGGTAATCATGGGAAATTTGATGCTTTTTGGACAGGGCCTTTCATTATTTCACAGGTTCAAGGGAACAACACCTACATACTAAAAAATATGGGAGGTGATGTAGTCTTTGATGGCACAGTTAATGGGCGGTTTTTGAAAATTTATATTGCTTAAGGTCTTTGGCCTTAAATGTTGTAATTATTTTGTTGTTATTAGTTTTGTGCAAGCAAAGTAGACTCCATGCCCAATGGAACACTAGAAATTTTGATTAATGTGTCTTCGGCTGGAAAGGCAGTTGTCTGGAAGTTCTTGAGACCTCGCCGGGAGGATCTCATCACTAGAAGGAGCTAGTGTTAGCTCTGCTACAAGCTTCAACATTTGGAGGACCGAAGTTCAGATCGGCCATGCGTTTATGCAGAAAAGGGGAGCTCACAGCAGTGATTCACCTTCTTCTCCTTCAACTTCCTCATACTCTCTTAACCCTCCGTATCTCTGTTTTTCTCTTAAAGCCTCTTTAGTCCTCACTTTTCCGTATTTACTTGCTTAATCATTGTTAACCTGCTGCCTCCATTTTTCCCTTGCGATGCGATCTTATCGCAATCGCACATTAACCTCCCTGCCTCTTTGCACCCTTTGTCTTTCGCCGCTGCAATACTGTGATGCGGCCTAATTGCAATCGCAAATCGTACCCATATGTGTTAGAGCTCCGCCCTTTGTCTTCTGTTGATGCGATATCGCGATCACCCCTCCGTTGTCCGATCAATCCTGATGATCCAATGGCCCACGTTTGTTTGCGCCCACTTCCGAAGTACCGATGCGATGTTCATCGGCGATCGCAAGTCGCAGGGTCAGGGCTTGATGGTAATGTAGACCAATCCATTTCTGCCGATGCGATATTAGGTGCCAGACCCGATATGACTCACTATTCCTTTATATAAAGTCTCATGTCCACTTTTCCGCCTCCGATAGTGTATTTGCCATATTTCATAGCTTTCACCAAAAAATAATCTCCTCCGTCCATTTTTGTCATCCAATGGCTAGTACTCATGTCGAGCCCATCACCCATTTTCAATGCAATGTTTGTGTTTTAGCAACCCTGTGCACCCGAAAAAGTAAGGAGACTGTGATCCAAATACTCTCCGCAGTTAATATTTCAGCTACCACATTCAAGAACAAAATGGTCGAAGTACAAAAAGGACAACCTTAAGTAGTGAAAAGCATTTATCAGGCATGGAATTTCATCGATGATTTACTTGATCTGACCGAGCAGGACTGCAGAGTGCCAGAAAGAGTCGATTTTGTCCATTAAAACAGTCAGAATGTATCAGATCCCATAACATTTTGTAAATGTGGTTGGTGATTGATTAAGACACCTCCACGCATACCCTAGCAGAGATTTTTGTAAACAGACTCTATATATACTGAAAAGAATGATGTAATGAGTTTGATGAGTGTTAGATGAGTGCTAGTATGTTGCAAGTCTCAACTTTTGGCGAGTGTAAATACTGTGAGACCTACAGCGTCTGGTCTTCATTTCCAACTAATACAAGCTTCTTTTGCTGTTAATTGCTCACTTTTCAATTCTTCTATGTTCCAGGCTGTGCCTGTTTTGCATTAATTCATGTGCTGTAAATGTTTGGCATCAGAGGGGCTGTCATCCCACCTCTGTGTTAGGATTTAGCATGTTTCATTGAATTTGCTTGCAGGTTTCTATTGTTTTAATACCAGATATTTGTCATCTTGTTTGTGTATTAGACAATAGATTTACAGACCTTTCAATTGGTCACAGCCGGCCATCACAGGGTCCTGTGCATCTGCTGGTGTGGTCAGTCTTCTCCATCCTCAGGTTTTCCTTAAGCTGTGAGTATTTGGTGGTTAAAAGCCTTGTAGTTTAGGTGTGTTCACCCATGTTTGGGGTTAGTCATAGTAGGAGTGGTTATCTGGCTTGAAGGTGCATCATTTCTTTCATTCATCCATCATTTTATCCAACATTTTGTTGAATTCATAATGTTCCCGAGCATCACTAATATACAACCTAGGTGAGTTTCCTTGGATGATAACAGGAATAATGGGGCATATGGTAGTATATCTCATTGTCGACACAGGTTAGATATAGATGACAATATCAAAGAGGGCATGTCCTTATATACTCCGAATAGAAGAGGTGATGGACACAAGTTCTATAATTTCTTGCTCTAGTTCTGACAAGCACTATGATCATAATTGTTATCATCCTTACAGAAGGAGTGATAGGGGATATTTTATGGACGAGTTTAAGAAAGCTAAGAAACCTACCTTTGATGTAGATTTGAGGAATCCAAAAAATGAAAAACCATGGTTACTCGAGATGAATAAGTTCTTTGAGCTGCATCATTACACAAAGAACATGAAGGCTAGAATAGATATCTTTAGCCTGAAAGGAAAAGCAGATATCTTGTGGGAATATGTGAATGAGGTTAGAGATATCAGAACAAACGAGTTTAGTTGGCATTAATTCAAGAGACTTTTCAGGTAGAAGTAATTGTTAGACAGGTACTACGATAACAACTAACGAATTCTATGAGATAAATATGGGATCGATGACAGATGATGAGTACATGACTAAGTTCTTTGAGTTATTGAGGTATATAACGTATCTTAAGGATGATAAGGAAAAAATTCAGATATGTTTTAGCTAATTTCCATTAGCATTTATATATTGGATTATTTATGATGAGCCTCGGTGACTTGATTAAGTCATTGGTAAGTTCAAGCATTGTTATGAACAATAAAAATGTAAGACATAATCTCAACAAGGATGGAAAGGAAAAGACAAATGTAAAAGTAAATGGAAGCTGAACATAACAAGGCCTCAAGATGCATATGAGAAAGAAAATGTTGCACCTAATAAGAAGTTCAACGTGGTTAGATAGGGACATGGGTCAGAGATTGGAGGGCAACAAAATAAGGGTCATGGTACAAGGTGGTTAGAGTGTTGGAGATGCGGTAACGAGAATCTCGAGAGATATTTTTCGTAGAATGAAGGTGGTTGGCATTAGATTTACAGTGTAAAGGAAGCATGAGAGCTAGGCATGTTGGACAGAGAATTCCATGGATTTATGTAGTGTTGGATAATAAGGTGGGAGATCACCAATTAAATGTTATCAAGATGGAAGGTAAGATTTGTGATCAAGTTGCTCCCATTTTAATTGAACCTAGATCTAATTATAGTTATGTTAGTCATGACTTGGAGGATAAGTGTGGTTTGAATAAATAAGTGCATGTAGAATCATAGCTAGTGAAGTTGGCTACAAGTACAGATAAGAGAGTGTATCACTGGTTAAGAGCTTGTTCATTCTAGTTGAATGTTATGCCTAGCTCAAAACATTTGAATGTATTGTTGTTGGGATCATATAGTATGATTTTGGATATGAAATGGTTTTATTTTCATAGGAGGAAAGTGGATTGTTACGACAAGGCCATTGAGTGTTCGGATGGCAATGGAGAATAAACAGTGATGCAGGTAAATCGTAGTCACTGAAAATTGTGTGTTATTTGTAGTGCATATTTCTAGCAATAAAGGTAAGGATGTTGAGGAAGTAGAGATATTGAACAAGTACTCGATCTTGCAACAATTTCAAGATCTATTTCCTGCAAAGATTTCATAGTTTCCTCCACACAGAGAAGTGAAATTTTCCATTGAGTTTGTACCCAGGGCAACACCAGCATCGAAGGCACCATTCAGGATCAACACTCTAGAATTAGTAGATTTGAACTTACAATTAAAGGAAAGTCTTGACAAGGGATACATTAGGCCAAGTGTATCCCCTTGCAGTGCACCAATATTATTTTTTAAGAAGAAAGATGGTGCTTCAGTCTATGCGTTTATTACAAGAAGTTGAATGAGGTGACCATCAAGAACATGAATCTATTTTGGAGGATTGATGACTTTTTTGATCAATTGAAGCAAACAATAGAGTTCTGAAAGATCGATCTGAGATTTGGATATCATGAGGTACACATTAAGGAAGAGGACATTTACAAGGCAACTTTCCAAAATAGGTATGAGAATTATGATTTTTTTGTATTTCCATCTTGTTTGACTAATGCTCCATCTATGTTAATTTGATTGATGAATAGTGTGTTTCATTCTTTGTTGGACAAGTTTGTTATTATATTCATTGACAACATATTGTAATACTCTAAGAATAAGGAAGAACATGTCGAGAACTTAGTAGAAATGTTGAGATTACTCAGAGAGTATTAGTTTTATGCCAAGTTAAGAAAATGGAGTTTCTTTCAAACAAACCTACATTACATCGAACATGTTGTTTCCAAGGGAGCCATAGTAGTGGATCCTGAGAAAATAAGAGCTCTCATGGAGTGGAAAGATCCTAGAAATGTTTATGAGGTAAGGTCATTAATGGGGTTAGCGATTTATTATAGGAGGTTCATAAGGAACTTATATTGCATTGCATATCCTATTACGTCACTATAGAGGCAAGGTAAGAAATTTGAATGGACAAAGGAATGTGCAGACAATTTCAAATAGTGAAGAAGTTGTTCACGAAGGCTCGAGTGTTAAATATTGCAGATCCAAACAAAAATTTTGTGGTATATACAAATTCTTACAAGAGAGGACATGGTGGAGCTCTTATGCAAAAAGGATAGGTAGTAGGATATGAGTCATGGAAACCTAATGAGCATGAATAGAATTATTTGACACATGATCTTGAGTTAGCAACAATCATCCATGCATTGGATATGTGGATGCATTATCTTCTTCATAGGAGGTTCATATTGATGAGCAATCATAGTGGATTGAGGTATCTATTTGACCAATCGAATCTGAATGCCAAATAAGCTAGATGGTTGGCCACGAGTAGTGAGTTGAATAGGGTTGCAGATGCTCTTAGGAGGATAGTACAAGTGAATCACATAGTGACTATGAGCTCTTGTGTGATGGATCTACATCATTGGATCTTATAGGTAAGACACCAAGATGATGCGTACATGGAGCTTATGCACAAGCTATATGAGGGTACAAGTGGTTAGGATGTGGACTATTATCTTACAACATATGGTTTGGTCAGATTTAGGGACAGGATCTATGTGTCAAATGCAGTGAGATCCAGGAGACTATATTATGAGATTTTCATGTGAAGTCGTCTTTAGATAACCCAACGTACTATAATACATTGGCAATAGAAAAGAAGTTTTATCATTGGCCAAATCTGAAGAAGGAAGTGGTAGAGCTTGTGGCTAGATGCTTATACTTTCAATAGGTCAAAGCATAATGCAAGCATATAGGTCAACTACTGAAACCAATTCTGATTCTAGAGTAGAAAAGGGAGATCATTTTCATGGATTTCATCACAGGTTTACTAAGGAAATCTAGACAACATGATTCCATCATGTATGTGGTGGATACGTTGACTAAGTGTTGGACATCTAATCCTCAAGGGGTTGGTGTGGAAGCCGAATAGACAAAAGGAAGTCCAAGAGACATTGGGATGTGAAACCCAACAGTCAAACCATGTACTATAAATGTATATATTTTGTTAATTAAAAAGTATTCTCATGTTTTATCTTTCAGATTATGTTACTACCCATGTGTGTTTAACATGGTATTAGAGCAGGCGTATTCTTGCCCTACATAATTACTTTGAGCCATCTATTTTATGGCCTTGATGTTGTGTGTGGAGCATGATTGTTCAGAGGTCTTTGTTTCAGCCGGATGTATACCCCAAGAAGTTTTTTACACCCCTCCACGCGGGGGGGACTTGTCCCCCCCGCGGGGGTTCGGGGGCCAGCGGTCCCCCGGCGGGGGCCCGGGGGCAGCGCCCCCGAAGCTAAAAACATATGTAAATTTTCCTTGTAAAAGTATAGTAATTTCTAGTCAATCTAGGCCGTTCATTAGGCAAATGATCTGACGGTAGAACTTATGTTTAGTTTAGGGTTTTTTGCCCTAGAAGGCAACCCCTCAATTTGTATGAGGAAATTGTATTTTGA
>APFE030019593.1:4150-33948 GCA_000404065.3 Pinus taeda
GGCGGGTTTATTTTTTAATGAGCTTGAACCTTGTGCCAACATGTGCTCGGTGCTAGGTTTATTTTTTGCAAGCTTGAACTTTGTGGAAACATTGCTCGCTCCAGTCGTCTTTAAAGATGTCTCTTATTTGTAGGTTCATTTTTTAGTGAGCTTTCCCCATCTGAAACTTTGCTCATTGCCTCTTGTATGCAGGTTAGAAACGACCAACTATAGAGCTAACTACACTATGAGTTAATGAACTACTGAGGTTAGGTAGGATAGTTTAGAAAAAACATTTCCTTTGCTTTGCCGGGGCCACCGACAAAAGGGAATGGTGGATCAGACCAATCACCTAACTTAAGCAGTTTGAACTAAAAGTTAGGCTAAAATACTACAAGGTTAGAGTTACGCTGGTCGTTTTTCACTTGCGTAAAAAAGGTTTTTGCATGCCCCTAGGTGTTGAGAAAACTAGAATTTCCAGTTCCCTTATGGAAGTTCCTGAATTTAAGCAGGATCATTTTATCTGCTTAGTAGACAAAACACTTCCTCGGCTCTGTCCATCGAAATAGAAAAAGGTGAATGGTGTGAGCTTCCAATCACATAACATACGAGGAGATCCTATTTCGGACTGATCCCATATCATACATGGAAATGGTGTTTCAGACCAATCATATAACCTACAAGGAAATTTGTTTTTTCATGTCGGTTCGCTTGCCGAAGCAGACTAGGGTGCATGCCCCCAAGCTTCATCACATTCACCGAATCACTCACGGTAATTAGGTGGATGAACTAGAGGTTGAAAAGACATTCCTTGTGTATAGAGACCATTTAGGGATGGTGTTTGACTCGTAGTCCTTTTTGAACCGGAAAATGAAAGTTGGTCGACAAGTTGCACCATTCTGCCTTCATGCGGGAAACACATCACTCAAAAAAAGGTGGAAACAATAGCTCCCATGTTGTAAATGTAGTCACGTCCAAGGAGTAGAATTTAACCTAGTGGCCCTTGGACTGCCATCATGTTCAAATGAACGTTTTTCCTTCTTAAAGTTATAGGTAAATTTGGAAGGATCCCTAACGGTTGACTGATTCCTTTATTGAAGCCTGACAAATTTCAATTCTCAGGCAGAAGCGATGGCAAACCAAGCACTTTCCAAGTAGTTGAGGAAAGGATACTCATGGAAGCCCCTTCATCTATGATAGTGCCAAACATGATCATTCTGTAAACTTTCACTATGATTCAGAATGAATATTACATGGAAAGTGGGGTCCCACTAGTAGATTCCAATTAAAGGAAATGACTAGATTTCTTGGAGGAGGGACAAAATAAATGACCGAATGAATCTCTCGAAATGGGGAACTTCCTTCCTGTGGTAAAAGAACAGGTAGATTTCCCCCATGTTCATCAGACTCTGTGTTAACAAAAACAATTTGAATGATGTCATTCTCATTCTCTTTGGAGATTGTATCATCTGAAGGTGGACCTTCTGAAGGCAAGACTGGGTTGAATGCCGTCTTTACCTGTTGAATTTGGTATAATGTGGACTTAGAGGGTTTATCTTCAATGATAAGCCTTTCGACTGACAATAGAGGTATGTCAGTTGGATTTTCAACTAGCGATGGACTTGGCAAGAGTTTCTTGTATCCAGGCGGAAGTTGATGCGGTGAAGCAGGACAGGTATCCAAGACAATGATGGAGGGCATGATCGCCTTTACACAACCTACAAGGAAATCTAGATCTTCCTTTTTGTCCATTGACTTCACTTCCACTAGTCGATGGTGTACTCTCAACATGATCGACAGAGGTTGATGACACCAAATGGTGTAAGCAGGGACACTAGTCTCTCAAAATCCACGGGATGTAAGGAAAATCTCATTGAAAGTGGTTTTCTTTGCAAATTACACATTGAGATTTGGGTTTGGAAGGTGTGGTGTGCAGATTTTTGTTGAACAATGCATGGTTTCCCCCTTGCGCAACTGGCTTCTTCTTCTTCTTCTCCTTCCATTTCTTTCTTCTTCTTAGTTACTTGGTTTTTAGTATCACTAGTTTCACCAAGAAAAGAGGAAGAAGGAGAGGGAGAAACAAACGAAGTAGAACGTGAGGGAGTAACTCCAGTATGATCTGGTTGTTGATTCGATTTCTGAGGAATTACAGTGTTTTGAATGACAGAGGTTGAGAATAGCCATATCGGCAGGCCAATTGTGATTCCTGGAAGGGACAATGTAGCCATATAAGGAGCACCAATATCTCCCTAAGAAGAGAAAGGACTAGGATTTCCCCCAGGGGAAACTCCTTGATTGGTGGACTCCATTACCTCAACCTAAAATATCAACAAAGGAACATGGATGTTATTCCGAATTAAATAAATTTTATGAATCTTTGACACAACTTGATTTTTCAATTTTGAAGAGTGGAGAAAAAGCTAAAGGTGATTCTAGTCGCCTTCGATTTTTAATGAGCCTAAAGTGACAAGTGCTTAGATAGAACTTTTCTTTTAGGGAGTCGAAAAGGAATGAAAGTGACTACATTGGAAGTCTAGGTAGAGGGATTACCAAACCAATCGCAAAACTGCAATATACACTTTGGTTGTAAATTAAAGAGAAATTACCAAGGACTTTACGTACGAGAGTCAGTCTTCCCGAATCCTGTGTTCATTTCATTGTGATCGATAGGGTGGCAGACACGGATTCCTACAGATAAAGGATATCAGTCTATTGTGGTCTCCCAATATATACTCGATGGTATGGGGAGCACAAGTTCGTACTGGCACTTGTCGTATCAAAGAGGAGGAATCACCCAACCTTCGATGAAAACGATAGTTACCAGGGTTTACGACGCCGTAATACATCTCTAGCCTAGACTTCTAGATGTTGTGCGTTAGGTTCCAAAGCGCTTTTATGTTCATTGAGGTTTATTTTAGAGTTGATATTTTTTAGAAGTTTGTCTTTCAAGGTTCACCATGTGATGTAGATGTAAAATTCGTAAATATGCGATCTAAAATGATAAACAGTCGTTTGTTTTCTTTAGCAATGAAAATCCTAGCTACTAAGGAAAGAAAAGTATGATTCTTTCAAGAGAGAGTAGAGAGCACACACTAAATGCACTTTTCCTAAATCGTTTTCCGCATGCAGTTTAAATGCAAATGCACATGCATGTATTTGTTTTTCCACTTCCTTAATGTAAGAATGACAAAAAGGAAAACTAAGTACAGATCTGAACTACTTTCTTCAAAGCGACACTTCAACAATTTCTTTTCAAAATGAAAGGAAGTCTAAAACGACACTTTCGACTTCGAATGGAAAACTGTTTTCGACACTTCAAATATTGACAATTCAAATCAAATACAATGGAAAAAGTATAATCGACTATCTAAAAGAGGAATACTTTACGACTCTCTTCTTCTTGACTCAAAACGACAGTTACGACACTTTTGAATCGAAAGACGACAGTTCAATTAAGCTACTTTTTGCAAAGGAGGACTGTAAATGATGAAAAATACATAAAAACATTCAAAATTCCTGATCAATGAAGGCTGAATAATGTAAAGGAAGAAGGCTTCAACAATGATATACTTATCATTAGCAGCAAAACAACTGAATAGAGCTGAAAACAATGAAGAAAAAACCAAATTCTAGAGAGGGAGAAAGTCTCATTCAATCATCGCACCTGTCCTTAAGGGAAATAGGGATGCACTCACCTATAGCACACACGAGGTGCGATGCATCCAGATTGCTAATGAGAGATAGTGCGATGGACCAGGGAATGCAACTGAGCTTGGATTTTGCTCAAAATTTGTAGCTAAGTTCAGTGATTTAGGCCGAGCTATGATGGACAGTAAACACAAGGTATAGGGGTATGATCTTATGAGGTTATTGAGCTACCACTGGGACACTTAGGATGTATGCAAGTCAGATGTTCAGTTCATAAACCAACCCAGAGATTGACTGAAGCAGCGTTGATCTACTTTGTAGTTGCATAGAAAAAGTAGTTCGAAGGCTAGCTGGCTTAACTTCAGGCTTCGTCTGTAGTTTATAAAGCAAACAACAGTAAAAAACAAACAAACTATTCACTCCCCAATGGAGTCGCCATTTTGTTTCCGGGAAAACTAGTGTCTGTTTGATCTACTAGTCCCATTAAGACAGGTAGCTATCTTAGAAACAAACAATTCAAAGTAACTTGTGTTTTCCTTTATGTATGATAGATGAGAGAGAAGCAGAGAGCACCAACCTTAATCTTTCGCTTGGCTCCTTGATTGTTTCCTCTCTCCTTTTATAGAGCTTGCCACTCCTTTCTCGCTTGTCCTGCTTTAAAGAACACCTGTAGAGGCAAAGCAACAAAACACCATCAAAGCATAGAGATCTATAACACTATAAACAATGCAGAATCATAAGTACATTAACCATACATTTGCATTGACAAATACAAGATTCACAAACACAAGTATATGGAAGAAAACTCAAATAATTGTATTCATAGTAGCAGTAGAAGAGAATATTACAACCCAGCTGTCTGATCCAGCATCATCCTCCCAGCATTAAAGCCCTCTTCACGTCATGAAAAGCAAGATCACCCAACAATACAATGTCTCAAAGAGAAACCAACAACACTTTCTTACAAATTACCAAATTCCAGCCTCTAGATCTTTGTGATGAGGGATTCATATATAGATATTTGCATGGGGTGAGTCAGCTTCTGGGTTTTTTATTAGTGTCATTTCACTGATAGTTCTTGGTTCCACTTGGAGATTTCATGATCTCTTACTCATCCCTGGGCGAATTCAAAGAGGCAAGTGTCATATGAGAAGTTCCTAGAAGATCCTCTGGGTTTCCACTTAGCAAACTGTCTCTGTCGTTTGTCTATTCTCACCCATTGCACCCTACAGAAGGCCTTTTCAGTATGCATCGCCCCCCCATGTGTAATAGGTGAGATGCATCGCACCTTGACCAAGGAGCAGGTAGTATGGTCCAGTTTTGGCTAGTTCTGAGTAGTTTTTCATGTGGAACTTCCGGGAAATGATGTAATCATTTGACCACGATCCTTTAGGGTATGAAAAAACACTTTCAGGGGTTTAAGAGCCCTTGGTTTATCAACATATGTGATTGGGGTTGCAATTCCCAAATATGTCTATAACACGTATGAGCTTACAATGCGTGTCATGTCCCAAATATATGCAATGATACGTTTGCCATTTTTCCATTATGAATGAGGTTTTCCATTATATGAGATTGCAAGGGAAGCATTGAATGTTGTTCGTTTCGTACAAACTGATGGGTTTTGTATTGGGGCAAAGTATCTCGATCAAGCCTGGAATTTTAAATCTCCTCTGTCCGTCAAATGAAAATTTGATGATGTTTACAAAATTTTCATGCCTTTCATTTTACGTTCAAGACAAATTTGTGAGTGTCGACCTCCCTTTATCTGAAAAATTTCTTTCAACTACTCTTGTATCTCAACTTTCATTAAAATCCCTTTGAGAGTGCATTGTATTTTCCAAAGTTAGCATATGTGTTTCAATACGTTGCTCTGATCTACAATTGGTACAAGTACAATAGGTTTATATAGCTTCTTTTTGAATTGTTGCGAGATCCAAGTTATTCCATGCTTAGGAAGATAAGTTGAGATAATATCTCAACTCTCTCTAACAAACACAACTAAAATTTAACCATCTAATAATAACATTAATGTAAGTTAGAGTTCCCATCAATTATAGTTCCAAATAATTTTCCTGACCCTAAACTACGACCAAGAAAGCTCTAATAAAAAAAGTTCCTTTTCATTAAAGTTTATAGCCCCTTCATAGTTCCCTAGTCCAAGTTGTTGTTGGCCAAGAACTCTAACAAATATTTTTTGGTCAAATGTTGATGAGTGTTCCTATTGGAAAAATAGATTGTAACAAATAATAACTTTGACCAAGCTTATATCTCTATGCCTTCTTTTTGAGTTCTTGTTAATGAGAACTCATGTTAGTGATAATTTGAAGGAACTTTCCTAGATAATTACTTTCACCAGGGAACTATAACCAATGAACTATGATTGTATTGTTCCCTAATTGATCTAAGTTCACATATTGATGTTGGGTCTTGTTGGTTAAAATTCATGTTGGTTATAGTTCTAAGGAATTTCTTGATTAAGAACCCTAATTAACAAAAGGATGAAGAACTGTAATAGATATGAACTTTGATAAAGAAACTACAACTAATAAGAACTTCGATGAATGAAATTTAGTCAACGAAAATTATAACGATAGGAACCATTAGTCACGAAGGAACTTTTAACTAAGGAAAAATAATAAGAACTTAGTTAACATTTCTATTGAATAGATTTACCATTTCGTTGATCATTGTTTTAAGGTACTTTCTTTGCCAATTTTTTTTATTATGATAGATTGAATTGTGCCCAACAAGGAACCATTAACAACATAGAATCTAGTCTACAAGAACTTTATTGAAAAAACCATGACTAATAAAACCTCTAACAAAAAACAATGATTAGTCAAGATCCTCTTGTTCATTCTTTCGTTACAATTCCTATCTTGACATTTAATCATGCATGTTAGAAATTATCCCTTCATCCTAGTTCTAGGGAGCATTCCTCACTACGAACTAGACCATGAAACTACGACCAACAATGTTCCTATTGGTTAAGGATTCAAAAACTTTAGAGTTTTTTTTGGCTATTTATACCCTCACTTTTGAATATGGTGTTGCCCTCCACTATGTAAACATGGATCAAGGAATTCATTTTTTACCTTGTGTCTTTGTGCTCAAATTCAAATCAAAATTAACTTTAAATGTCTCATATTTTTATCTTGAGAATTGAACCATTACTAACTCAAAATTAAAATCATTTTTTCAATCTCTAATGAATTTGACTCGGAATTTGAACCACTACCGTGTGAAATGAGTTGCATCATATCATAGTTAAAATATGTAAACCATTTTATCAAATAGATGGCTTCCATGCACAAAAGTGTAACCATAAATTCTACAACCTTGCAATAAAATGTTTATTACTAGCATAGCTATATAAATTAAATGGTTGGTAAATGCCAATAAACATCAATCCATAACAAACATCAAAACACTTATTCCATCATACATATCAACTTGTTAAAATTAAAAAAAGAAAAAAAACATGAAAACTAATTAAATTACAACTTTATTATTATTATTAATATTAATAGTAAAAAATAATATTGAGCTATATATATAGAACCATGTAACCAGATTTTTAACCATGAAGATCCACCCCACTTTATTGTTGAGATTCTTAATCTATAATTAAGCATTCTTACTGTACCATGAGCCAATATATGACTCATAAATACTACAAACCTTAATAATAATAATAAAATCAGTTTTTCAACTCCAGGCACTTTAAAAAATAAAACAAAATAAAAAACAGTACAAATTATATAAATTTATGTGAAAATAACTTCAAATGCTTAATTTGGGATGAATATGTAGAATTTTTCAAATTATATGAAAAGCCTTGAAAAAGGGAAAAAGCACAAAATACCACGTAACAGAAGAATCTGCAATAGGCATGTCAATATTCATGTATTATTTCTATTTCTTTTCCGATATTTTCCCTCTCATGAACTTTATCCCATCAAGTAGATCATCTCCTCGTAAATATCCCCCAAAAGGACGCACATTTTCAATTTAAGTCTAATGGTTTCCAACAAGTAGCGAATTAGAAACAGCATGCACTCCATGAACGGTGTATCCTCCATCGCAGTAGCGAGAGAGGAGAGGGGGATTTCATTAAATTTGAAATTGATATTCGAGAGATATGCATTCCTCTTGTGAGAAAGCGTGGAGCATACCTTAGCTTGTTGTATAAGCATGGCAACGATCTTCTCCATTCTTATAGTTAATGTCGTCCATATTGCCGATGCTAACGCTTTTGTTGTAACTCCTGCTGCAAACTGTGAGCAGATGAGTTCACCACTGTTTTCATTTTTCAGGAAAGCACACCTTCTGTAGTCTATATTACCAATCACACTGTCAAATAACATTTTTTACTGTTTTTTCTTTAGACTTCAATGGATTAGTTCCCCCTTATCATGTGACATTGTCGAGAGGTAGTTTGCTGCTTTTAGCAGGTAATATTGACATAAACTGCCTATGGTTTGATTTTCTCTTTCACCACTAGGCGACCATAAATCTAGGAGGAGCTAAACACCCAACTATTTATTGCAAGGGTTGTAATCATTGTAGGTGATTTGACAAAATTGATTGCGAAGCTCGTAATGACTGTAAGTGATTTGACAAACTTATTTATTGGTATATAGAATTCACGAAGTCGCAGCTAGAAAGGATGTACCCTACTATATATTTTGACGGCTTCAATTCTAAACTAGACGTCATTTTGATGGGTTGCTCGTTTACCAGAATCTTTTATGATATTTGTATTGGCAACGATGGAAACAAATATTAAAATCTCGTATTGTGACGCTTTATAATGTCATTCTACCATCATCAAATTGTTAAAAACACATATAAATATTAACTTTACTAATTAAACTTAAAATCATGTATTGCTCGATACCGTTCGTTATTTGATTTTTTACAATTTCAAAATGTATTTGAATGATAAATAAATATTTATTTCAGAGTGTATCTAAATTGTATCCATCATTTGCGATATTATCATTTTCTATTTCAATTTTTTATATAAATACATTAATTTTATTTATTATAAACGTTTTCACTATATCAATTAAGAAATAAAATATAATATAAATAAATGTCATATTTAAAACAAAAGAGATAATGAATATAAACTAAGATATATATTAATCAATATAAAATAATCATGCATATATTAATATAATAGATTACATTTATTGTTATTATGTTAAATAATTATTTTAACAATATCAAATTTTGTAGATGAAAGTTATAAATAATCAACCATAATAAATTAAAATCAATATATGTATAAAAAAAATAATATAGTCATTAAAGTTAATAAAAATTAACTTAAATAATTTTATATAATAAATTAATATTTAATGCTTTAATATAATTTATAGGTTTAATATTATTTTATACGTTTTAATATTTAACTTTAATATAATTCTTATATTCGTATTATAACTTATTAATATAACTTTTATATTGTTGGCCATATAACTTTACCTTTAATATTTTTTGCGATGTAGATATCATCATAATTTGCTGAATAATAATGGATGAACAACAAACATTTTTATAATTTGATGAATAATAATTAACGTTGCAATGAGATGAAAAACAAAAAATGTTGCAATGTGATAAACAATAAACATTTTCACAATGTGATGGACAATAAATGCCATAACAATGTGAAGACAATAAACAATGTCAAAATGTGATGAACAATAAACTTTGTTGCAACTTGATGCACAACAAATGATATCATAATGTGGTGAACATCAAACATCATTGCAATTAGACAAAAATATGATGTTGTAATGAAAAAAACAATTCATTAGAGTCATGGTCAACGATGTTTAATTGATTCAACCATGATCTTAGTTTTGTTGAATGAGGCCAAACATAGTTAACCATGGCCATATATGGTCAAGCACAATTAATCGTAGACAATAAGATGGATATATGTGTTCAACACAATCAAGATGACCAATAATATTCAAACCAACATCAAACATAGTGAAATCATAGTCAACAACGATCTACATAGTGAACATGGTTGACTATGGTTAACAATGGTCAACCAGGGTTAGCATCATTAAGGTGGCCAACCATGTGTTATATCATATTTTCTCACATACATTTTCTCAAAAAGTTCTTCAAAAAACACTTTTTGAGTATCCATATGCCCTTCTTGTTTTGGGAAAAAGCATATATGTGAACTTTCCAAAGATAGCGTACGTATATGCGTGGGTCTTCTAAAAGAAACACATGTATTCCTTTAAAATGCACCAAAAAAATAAAATATGCACATTTGAGCACTTTTTAAGAAGATCTATAGGCCAGACCAAAAACCACTTTCTTTAGCCTATACCTCGATGGCCCCAACCAACTATTGGGACTATAAATTGATGTCTTAGGATAATGATCAAGGCATGCCTACTTGTACATCATAATGTTAGTGAAATTTCTCCCTTATCTAAGTTTGCTTTCCTAAGATTTTAAGCTCTTTCCTCAATAGGAAACTCTTATTTCCTAGTCTTCATTGTATCTCCATAGCTTCATGTAAAGTCCCGTTTCATAGACCTTGCACATCATTCTCCAACAGGGGTCCTAAGGAGCTGAGACAAGACCTTTGGATTCATATCCAAAGTATTTAGCAGTTGAGCTACCTAGGCGCAAGGAGAAGTTGAGGTCGTTCGTCCTTAGGTACATCTCTGCTACCTTTGACAATGAGATGACCATGTTGTAAGTATCCTAGTATCCAAATACATCATCAGACCATATTACTTCATAGTTTATGGAGCGAGTGATGGGGCATGTCGACCAAAAGTGTGCGAATGTTGATGAAAAACCATCAAGATAGACATGGGGAAGCCTTTATTCAAATTTTGTTTCACCAATTACCAAGAAGATCAGAATCAACTCTTGGTTCACACTCACAAAATAACACTATAAGAAATATAAGAAGTCAAGCAATGGATCCATGGCTTTCAATTATGAATATTATTCCTTCTTTTGAAAGTTCAATAATATTTGGTGTGGGTTCTAGTTCAATTACTTACTTCTCCAAGTAAAACAAAATTACACTTGCTCAATTTACGAATGCTTTGTTTAGAATAGGAATTGAAAATTTCTTACAAATTGAATAGAGGCTTAACTGATAAGGACGAGCTAATTTTATGGCTAAAATTTTAATTTATTAATAAAATAAATAACAACATTAAAAATAAAATGAATATAACATTATTTAATTATCAAAAGTCTTTTTTATCTTTTTGACTTTATGAAATGTCGTTACTTTTATTTCATTACATTCATAAATAAATCATAATATTTATAAATAAAAATTCAATATAAACATTGTGAAAAAATCTCAATTACTTTGACAATTTCAATAATTTGAACATATTGAAATTTATCATGTCTTAAAGAACTCGAATTCAACAACAAATGTTTTATCTAATAAAGGAAAAATGATTGGAACAAGGATCCATTGAATTGAACAATAAATGTATTTTAAACTCCCTTTTTCCATGATTCTTCCTAACAACAAAAAGGGAACAATTATATGAATTGAAGAGTAATTAGAAGTGTTGAACTACGAGAATATTTAGACTTTAAAGGTCTCATAGGTGATGGACCATATGGTCTGGTGGTTGTCGTTTACTATCTAGCCTTGGAAATCGCCCCTCTAGTACTCTTATCAAACTTGCATCCATAGATGGTATGTGAAATCAACATCAAATACGTTATGTGTTCGTTGCCTTGCGTTAGGTTTCGAATTTTTAATTAGTCGGGGAGTTTGCATTCAATACCCCTCAGTTTAATGTTGGTCCCACACTTCCTTTGTATCAATTTGTAGTTCTAGAAAGAATTTTAAAGCCATTCTGGTATGGGGGAGCTAGCCCCACATTCAATTGTGACAAGGAAGGGGATTAGAGGCCATGATGGATATGAAAGTCTCGGCAACAGGAGCCTTTAGGATTATATATGGTGGAGAAGTCTAAATTTTTCCCTAAGGGATCTAAGTTAGGCATGGATATATTCTAGAGAAGTAGTGGAAATTAGAGCCAACATTTGTAAGAAAGCGTTGACATTGTGCCAACTCTCCATGGGGAATGTTGGTTCCTCTTCTCATAATAATGTACACATCAACGTCAACAAATTTATGGATAGGATTCTAGAGGAAATGGAAGGCATGTTGAGTGCCTTCAATTGGTGGAATGAGGCCAAAGCGAAGGCACATAAATCCCCCAATTATTAAAAAATTCCAAGCTTAAACTGATGCAAATCAAAATTGACCATTTGTAAAGTGAATTCAGGGATGAAATGACAACCATTGATTGCAAATTAGTGGAGATGGAAAACATGTTTTCATAGGATTTCATCTAGTGCCCACAAAGGCTGAAGCCAATGAAGATGCAATAAGGAAAAAAGGGAAGAGAGTTCAAGATCTAGAGCAAAATTACTCATCAATGAATTTCAATTTGAAGAAGAGCTTAGCTTGTGTTGACGGTGCTGGACCTGCCAACATGTCAAGGAGATCTCCCTAGTAATAAGTCCCAATTAGACCTTAGACCGTTTGGTGTACGAGGCCCAGCAGTGGGTCGTAAGGTAATGCCTTGACTGTGATGTCACACAGAGGCAAGTAAGATAACTCTATCAGTAGCAAGGGTGTGACCGATACAATGAGTGAAGGAATGAGTATGAGAGGTTCCAACACTTCAAAGGGGGGAGGAAGGTGAAGGTGAGTTCCAGGTTGAATGGGATCAATCCCAACTCTACTAGGAACACACCACACAAAGGACATGCACAGCTTCCAGCAGAGCAATCGACACAAATGGTGACAACATTAACAACATATGCAACACATTAACAACAAGATTCATATAATTTCATGTGAATCAGTTCACACACAAGTACGTAAGTTAAATAACATATATCATTAACGCTACCGGAGCAGTCCAACTACAATAACAACATATGAATGAAAATGTGTTGTCTTTATTATATAAAGAAGTGTAAGTCACAATCATACAATGCACTGTGTAAACCTGCTAGCCCTATCAGTAGAACATTACAACCACATCCACCTGCTCCTCCAAAGAGATGTACTAGCTCTGTGCAGTGGAGAAGCAAGGTGCATTACAATACTGTCCAAGTCTTCTTCAACATAGTCTTAGTAGAAGCTTGGCTGACCAAAAGCATATACAATGATTTTTGAGGGACTATTTATAGCAAAGGGCAGGCTGACCCTTAAAATTTCCCTTTGTGACCGTTCAGCGACCCTCATGACTCTTCACCTACTCTATGACTGTTATATTCAATCTTGCGACTTGACTTACACTTGACATGACTCAACAATACAAAGCACATGTACCCATGTGAACAATGGCTTGAACAATCCAAACTAGATACCACTCTGACTTAGACAACTATAGAAGTCCAACTGCTCGACATCCTCATGCTAATCAATAGTAACATATTGGTGCGAAGATTGGTAGTCTCTGATAGTGTCCATGTATTTCGCTATGACATCCATCTGGAACCTAAACCTTTCCTCCATGGCATTCGGGTACACTGCTTGGGATCCTCTGTCCAACTCATCTGAAAGAATGTGCAACGATGTCCTCATTGTGGCCGAACTAGCAACATACTTGCGCATGATGCCTACATTGATAGGCAAGTTTGGACTGGTGGTGATGCGCATCAACGCGTCGAAGTATGAGTAAAGCTCATGTTGGACTTGCTTCTTGGTCTTCTCTTGGTTGAGAGTCCCAAGTGATGGAATCACATATGTGTGCACAACATCCTCCATGCTCTTGAATACTTGTGCATGGGAAGCTTGTATGCCAGTGATGAATTTCAGTAGGTCCTCATAGTTCTAAATCTGACTCCAGATACGTGCTTGCAGCTCAACTGCATTGGCCTTCAACATCTTAGGCAGATGAAGTGGGGCTCCTTTATACTTCATCGTCCATGCTCACATGTTATTAACGACAGGATGCATGTTCTTCAAGATGCAGGCTGTTCTCACACATGGATGCTGCCATCCGTGAAGATGAATGAATACTTGATGCATGATAATGAACTTGGAGTACGATGCCCACATAACCATGTCCAAGGACAACACTTTCTCTTGTATTTCCTTCTTCAGTTCAGCTTATGGGAACATTGTCACCAAGTCTCCTCCCTGCTTGGCCACCTATACTTCCTTCGCCATTTTTGTATTCTTACTATGAGGAAGCTAACACTGGAGCTAGTGGTTTCGACAAACACTCTAACTGTATTGGCCAAAGCAGCGGGGTCCTTCTACCCATCGGTCATGATCACTTGTTCTTTAACTTACTCAGGGGATGTTTGACCTTTAAGAGTTGGTACTCTGTTAGGGTTCACAACTCTATGTTGAGATTCATCAAAGGAGATTTCGCGCATCTCTACTTCCGACTAACCACCAAGGATCTCAGTGCATCCTTGGTCATTCAAAACTTTCTCTTCATCTGGATGCATTGTAGCAGGCGAGTCGACCTCTCTGTGGTGAGGCATGAGGTCGATGTCATGTTCTAATTTCGGCTGCTCCATGTCTGCATCCAATTGTTTGAAAGCCTGTTATATCTCAGGAGAAAGATATTTTCCTTGTGAGGGTTCACCCTGTTCGCTTAATGCCAGATGTTCAAAAGAATCAACTACTTGTATGGGCACTACTTCATCTGTCTGCATGTGATGCACCCCCCGTTGAATCTGTTGTTGCTGTGCTTCCTTATTCTGTTGGTGCAGCTCTTTTTCTTTCTAGAGTTGCTCCCTCAGCTAATGCAACTCCTTTTCTGTCTCTTCCATTCTCTTCTTATCTCTCTGCCTTCGTGCAATTCGCTTTTTGCGCTGCTTCCTCTTATGTTGAATAGCCATAATTGCTTGTTCTACAAGTGGATCTGCTTTTAACTTGCAGCTTTGTTCCTCCTCCATGCGGTCGGCAATCTTTATCTTCCCTTTGTCGCACACAGGTATGTTGGGCTATGCTGCCTCTGTTGTTGCTACTACTGCTAGTGTTTCCCGTGGTGCTACTTCATGCTGCTGTGCTAACCACTCTATAGTGAAACTGACCTGTTCATTTGGTTTGGAGGAATTGTAGCAGTACCTCCATGAGTCCTCTTCGGGTTAATGACATACCCCATGGATCCAACTGAACTAAACTCTCATATAGTGATCTCTCACAATGCAATGTGGGTCATACGGGTTGAAGATTCGGAGGTCAAACGAGTACTTCTTCATTTGTTCTGCTTCAACATCTGCCTGTTTGATGCTCTTGATCTCATATAACCCAATCTGTAATGGAAGAGTGGGCCAAGGTTCCTTCGTCTTCTGTTTCAGTCTTGCTGTCAATCCTGCTGAGATATGATACACAACTTCCTGCATGATAAGCACGTCCAAAGAAAACTTTGGAAGAACATGTGGAGGCTTCTCCACGTTGAACACTCAGATGAACATGCCACAGGTGAGGCATACCAATCTGCAATGCCTAACAATACCTTCATCTCTTCATCCTGACATGTAGGGTGGATCATGTTCGAATATCAACCTATACATTGGGGTAACAAAGTGGTCGGATAATCGTATAATCACTCCTCTAAAGCTGCACTCGGACCATAACTTGAAGTAAGTGTTCACAACAGTCTCCGTCGGTGACCATCCCACTCCATGCCCGAGAAATTATGTCGGGCACATACTTCATCTAGAATGTAGGTGGACTTGTGCCCCCACAGCCTCGTAATCACCATCCTCCATTGATCTCTCCCATATTCTAGCTCTCGGTGTTTTCTATAGGAGCACCTATAGGTTTTACAGGAGCACCTACAGGAAATCTACAGGAGGGACAACATGCTTCTACAGGAGGGGCAGTGAGTCGTTTTGAAGGGAGAAAACATGATTTTTAGCATGATTTTCGGTCTAAAGAGGTAGGATTCATGCATACCCCCTATTGAATACCAATATATGAAAGAAGTGGGTTCAATTTGAGGAGGAAATAAAGTCTTTAGGAGAGGGGAAAATAGATTAAAAAATATATATATATGCTTATTAAAAAAAAAGTATCCTCTGTTTCTCTGTTTTTCTCAAAATTCATTTATTCCACCTCCATATTTGGTTTTCCAAAAGAGTCTAGAGAATATGACCAGAAGGTTTATGAGAAAGGAGCCCACTAACTCCACTAGACTCCATGCACATCCTCAAGTTTCTCATTACCATTGAAGATTCAACATCTACCAAGGTGAAGGAATCTCCTTCCAAGACACCTATAACATATGAAAGGGGGACTCCTAGATATTTCACATGGAAGGAAAGGGTAGTACTACAGGACCCAAAAATAGTCCTACAGGAGGCTCAAATAGTTCTACAGGAGACATTATCAAAATTATAAGAGACCCAAAAGCTTGAGAAAAGGATAGAAGGATAGCCACAGTTGAAGGAGGAAGCACAAGAGATACAAGAACCTGATCCCTAGCCTATTCCTGCCTCCTATTACAATATACTCAAGGGAGGAAAGATAATCCCACAGAAATTTGCAATTCCACTATTTGGATACAGATAACCAAATACAAAGGAGTGGAGGATGTTGGCCATATGGAAAACAAACTCAGGGAAATGGGTAGAGAGTTAAGTGCTCTCAGAGATAGGGAAGCAATTATATGAAGCCACCTTGAAATTGAAAATGAAATGCTAAGGAGGCAGCCGCAAGAGAAAGAGACTCAGTTGGCATGCATGGCCAACTTAGCCATGGAGGCGTTGCAATTTAGAACACCAAGAAAATCTTATGGCCTCTATCTCAAGGACCAATGGTTACAATTCCAGATGAAGACTCTGGCACAAAGAGGCACAATGCCTTTCCAAGATCACTGGCAGTTTATGGATCTGTCTGACCAAAGCACATTAGAGGATAAGGCAAATATGGTAGAACTATACCTACATAACATGGCCCACACAGACATGAATGTGTGGGACCCCAATGCCAAGCTAGGGGAACTACAGCTAATTGGCATGGCCTCATGGATGAACCATGAATAGTTGAGGGCAACAGAAATAAAAATATTGATGGTAAAGGAGTAGAATGAGCCACTAATGATCATAGCTAAGCCATCAGATCCCATGGAACTCATCAATACACACAACCTTCTTTCCAATAATCCTCAGATTGCCCTTAGATATATAAATGATCAGGCAAAAGCCATTGCACACTTTGAGGATATGCAAAGGCTACTTATGGATGACTGTGTGCATAAATGCATGCGGAGGTGGAATACCTTACCACATAGTTTAGAGTTCAAGGAATATCATTTCCCCATGAGGATGAAGGAGGCATTAAGAAGAGAGCCAATGTACAAGAATTCCAGGTGGAGGTCGAAGGTCAACTGAATTGGCCTCAAACTAAGTCCTCCACTGTTGTTAGGCATGGTGGAAGGCAGAAGAGAAGAAGAACAGGAGGAGCAGTGGGAAGAGATAGAAAAGAAGGCAAGATTCTATGACAAAGGAGAGCAGACCACATCAAAAGCCTGGGATGCTAGGGAGGCCACCTGATCCATAAAAGATGAGGAGATGGACTAAGTTGCTCAGAGGATGAGCAACACATTCAGTAGGGGGTGATGATGAGCCTCATAAATAGGTAATTATGTGGGCTCATTTTACCTCCTAAACTAGTGAAATCAACCATTCTCTTAGCTTATTATATGATTTTCTAATTATATTTATGCTTATGGAGTGAGTTGAGTAAGTTATGATGCCATGTGGTATAACATGTGTTTAATGCAACTTATTGAATAATTTTGAGGTCAAAGTGAAGGATCCAGTGGACAAATGGTAGCAATAACTCGAAGTGGACAAAGGATATGACTTATAGGAGGGAATCCCCCTCATTTATTACTCCTCACTTCAAATTCCCTTTCATTCAGCTCAGAGTACAAGCAGGCGAACCATGCACTAGAAGGGAGCCAAGCAAGTGAAGGATGATCGATGATTATCTCGAGTTTTGGGAGCCAAGCATCCCTGATTTTAAGGAAGCTATTGATAGTTTCATTTTTATAATTAAATAGGCCTAGGGCCTCACAAGGGTTGTATTTTTGTTCAATTTTTTCTTATGTAAATTCTGCCCAACTTCGAGCTTATTATTTTGTAACAGTTCATGTAATCTTGCTATTGTTTTGGAAATAAAGATGGAATCCTTTTTGAATTAGCACTGAGTTACCTTAGAGGGTTGAAGCTCTTGGTTTAGGGCCCAATCCAAGTAGTCAAGCTCCTATTTTGTTGTATTTGTATGTTTTATTCCAGTTTGTAGATTAGGCTGTTGTTAGATGTATTTCTTTCATGGTTAAGAATAGGTTGCTTTTGATGATTCAATAGTTCGCTTCAATTTGCGCTTTATATAGTAGGTTAAGAAGTGATAAAGAAAAGATTCAAAAGGATAGAAATAGTGCCTTGGCCTCTCTTCCTCCCTTTGGGACCATGATTTGAGGCAAAGACCCTCTTGCTGCCCTAGAAACACAAATTTTCCCCATTCATAGGACTTCTAGTGTTTGCAGCCTTTTAGTGGTTAATAGTCTAGTTTTGTTTTGCTTCAGATCTTCTTCATCATTTTCACTTATTTATTTACAATAGTCTTCTTTCATACTTTCCTTTCTTGCAACATTTCTTAGCATTTCCTTTCATAGATCATAGTTTAGACTATTTTGATGCAAAACTCTGTTTTCTTAGATGCACTTATTTCGTTGCTTGCTTGATCTCATTGGTTGACTATCAATTGTTTATGTAGAAGATATCTTCTAACAATAGGCCAGATTATCATCCATCCCATCCTCCATCTGATCCATGACCTATAGGTCGTCCAAGTCTCCCCTCAATTCTTCCTTAGTTTCCTCCATTTTCCATAGAATTTCTTCCTCTGTCCTTGAGAAAATCCAATCATATTTCTCTCTCCTGACGATTCTTGGTAGACCCTAGGTGCCCTAACACCTCATTCCAACCTTCATATACCTTTTTTACCCACTCTCACACACTCAATATAGTTAAAATGTCTCTCAACCTCCTCTTATAGGCCTCTTGTAGAACGTTGTTTTTCCTATTGTAGATTTCGTGTGTCCTCTTGTAAAATTTTCCTGTAGGCTTCCTTTTGAAGGCCGAGTGTAGGAAAAGACTGCAGATGGTCTCTTGAGACCTCCTATGACCCAACCACACCATCCTACATCCTCTCAAGTCCCAAAACCACCCTCCAATGCCAACTATTCGCTGCCACATTCACAAACAATAAATTACATGCATGTCAAATTCACATAAAAATCCAAAAAGATGCTTTCTGCTTATTTACTTTCAGAAATAGCTTAGTTAGATGTTGTTTACTTCCTTAAGTAGGTAATGGCATTATTTCCATGGTTTTCATAGTGCTTTCTGCAAAAGTTGGATTAGTTGGTTAGTTTGGGTTTACTAGTTTTTCTTTACATTTCAGACATTCTCCTTTCTGCAGTTAGAATAGTATCTATAAAGTAGTATTTCTCTCCTTTCATCACATATAAAGCTTCTTCTGGAATCCATAGAATTTGGCTTGAGCTCCTAGTGATCTTGCGCCAGTTGACCAAGTGACAACCTGCAGTAAGAACTAGTACTTGTGTATACAACACCGTCACTTCCAAGTTTGTTATGAACTTCTGGGTTGATAAGAGTAAAGTAGGTAGCCCAAGAATTGTAGTATTATTGATGCAATGTTGCTGCTCACCAGGGATAGTGGGGAAATTGATAGGTATGTAGTGGAGGGTGAAATGAAATGGCGCGAAGTTAAGTAAATAATCTTGTAAACATCATTTCACTTCCATAACTGCTCCTACACACTAAAACATGTAGTTAAGCATGACAAATGTGCTTATGCTTCAACTAGCTTTATACTTCTGCAAACTTTCTTCTACTTACCCTTTTACTTATCCTAACAATTTTTCTTCGCTTAGCTGGGTCCATTTAAGCTAGCGGACCCTTTGCTTCCGTTTTCTTTTGAAAAGTAAACTATCTAATTCTAATCGTATATCTTCCAATGGATAAAATTAAGCTTGTGACGACATTTTATTTCTCTACCTAACTATTGATCTGCCAAGATTAAACAGTTTGGCCATATCTTTATTCTCTATCTATAAACATGAAATTTAAAGCATGAACTAGTCAAGAATAAACAGCTTGACTATCATGGGTTGTGGCATTTATGACAAGCTGCACACAACCATTATTTTGTACATAGAAGTAAAAAGTAGTGGGACTTGGACTTGCACACTTCCATGATCTGTTTTTTGTTTGGGGTTCATATTTTTTCACTTTTTTTATCTTTTCTTATTTTTTGTCCTTTAGTATTTATTTTAGTACATACCTCTTTACATCTTTTAATTTTTTAATATGGAAAACATTTGTAGAAAAGAAAATGTATGTATAATATTACAATGCTTAAGATATTCAATTCAAAATTATGAATCCTATTATTATAGGACCCTAACAAATGGAAATATTTATGTATGTCGCATATAACTTTCAAATATTTCCTCGTTAGGAAGAGAATCCATTCAAATTTGAGCATCGTATCTTACATCCACCTATATGTCAAATTTATGGAAACATGCAAGTACTAACATATAACACAAAATTTGGGAAAGGGAATTCGAAATAAATCTGATCATGATGAGTGAGAAATATTTTTCATAAATGAACAAATCAATGAAATATTTAGTACCATAAACTACAACTATAACATCTATTTTCCTTTCCAAACAGACAATGTAATATCCAGTCAAGATAAAAATAAATTAACTGTTTAAAATACTTGTTGAAACTGACTTTGTTAACAAACATAAATACCAATATATGAAAACTCAGAATTGGGTCTTGTCTAGATCATCAAAATAAGGATGATTCAAGGTTGCCATTGCTGAAATCTTGTTTGCGGGATTACACTATAACATTTTTTGCAAAACATTATGAAATTTGTCAGTGTATTAATATGTTCAATGTGAATAAGAGTTTAAAATATGTGACAAACATTGTGGATTTGAGAGATAATGAAGAATATACACTGACAAGATCAAGACCTTTACAAGATGAATTTGAAACTTGCAAATCAAGGCTCATAGGTTTCCATTTAGGATATTCATGCCAATCCTTGAGACTTTAACTCTAGGCCACATTTTCTCAGTTGGGGTTCCAATTTTTTTTTACCTCAAAACTGTAATTGAAGTAGGTTTTCAAATCCATTTAATGAGATTTAAGGGAGTTAAAAAAAGAAATTCAAACCACTTCACAACCATACCTGAAGATATAAAGTAGTTGTTCCATTTCTAAATACCCACTGAAAAGTGGTCATCCTCTCACCATTTCAACCAAAAATACTAAGACAACAAGTTGTATATCAATTCCTTGGGAGAAAAATTGGGAATAATTATGACAATGAAAACACACTTCTCAATATTTCTTCACTCACCGAAAATGCATCCAATAGACAAAATATCCACAAGAGTGGAACAGTGGGTGGATCCCAACAATATCGTTGGGGCCCACTTTATAGAATGGGAGAGAATTTCATGACAAACCTCATGGGTGTAACTCTTCACAGGCACACTAAATGACCTCACAAGTCCTAGATCTGCAATTTTAAGCATGCCTTTACTCTTTTCAACCAAAATATTTTGTGGTTTTAGATCCCTGAAGAAAATCAATTCATGACAATATTGCTAACTAATTTAAGCTCACAGAACCCCAAAGGTTTAAATTCAGAAAATCCTAATTTGTGTCATTTCATAACATAATATAAATGAATGTAGAAGTTAAAGATAGAATTTTAATATGCACAACTCACAATTGAATTTTAATATGCACAACTCATAATTTTTCACTTGTGCATCACACCATGGGAGTGACAATGAACTACTTCCTTGCATAGTTTATACATGAAACTCTATACAACAACACCCATATACAAAAATTAGAAACCTATCTTTGTAAAAATATCAATGCAATGGAATAATGAGAATGAAAGCATATAAAAAAAATACCTTAATAATGTTTTGGTGGGAGAGGACAATAATATTCCAATAATTTTTTGAGATATGTGTCAAGGTACTTGAAGACAGGGTAAAGATATGATTTTCCATTCTTCATCATATTGTCCACACAAAGCAACTTGAAATTCCCAATACAACTACTTGTTGAACAAATAATTTATAATTATATTGAGGCGTAATGTTGAAATCACATTATAACTAAGGTAATGATTAAATAAAAATAAAAGAAGATAATATCTACAAGAAATTTCTTTCTAAGAAAGACAATAGTTTCCACATCCATGACATTTGAAAATAATAATTAAACATCGGTTACTTGCTGATGAAATTTATCAAAGACAAAACAAACAAACAAACAACCATTGCAATCAAAATGATGATGTAGGTGTTCCTTATGTAAATGCAAAATCATTACATAAATATAAATAGAAAGTGGGAAACTCTCAAGGCTGAAGTGATTGAGACTTGAAATGCGAGGGTGGAAATAAATTTAATAGCCTACCACAAAATGTGGAGGGGATTGTAAGGGGAGAAAAGTTGGGAGCCCTGAGATATATAGATCCTCATTCTTCCAGATGCTTGCACCACCACAACATGCAGCAGGGAAAAAAACAAAATATTTTCACTTTAACTGTTAGGTCCCTATAATACTAGTGATTCCCCCATTACTACTGTCATAGTATCCCTTATTGTTATTATTGTGCCCCTATTGTCCCCATATTGTTATTAGTTTTCCCCTAGAAACCCACTATTGTTATTATTGTGTCATTATCTTATTACTGTTATGTCGACTTGATTTTATTATGACCCCTTAGACTCCTATATATAGAAGGGAATTTTAATAATTTGTATCATCCAAGAATTTTTCAATTGTGTAATGTAAATGAGGTTTCCCCCTCGAAGAGGCTCAATTCTAAGGCATTGATCTATATTTTCTATCTTTTTGTGAGCTGGTTTACTAAAATTAACGCAACAGTAGTACGCGTACACATGAACTGCATGGAATTAAAAAAACGATAAAATATGGATTAAAATATCGCCATTAAGACAAAACAACAAAACACCCATTTAAAAGCAACCATTGGAATTAAAAGAACAAAAAAATTATTGTCCTTTTCATCATTTGATAGGCTAAAAAGATACAATAATTATAGCATATGTAAAGCCATCTGATCATGCAATAGATCACCAGGTACATCCAGAATCTCGGGACTCAAATGCCATACAAAACATAATTGAAATAATTTAATCACTAGTTTCTAAATATAGGCGATACACTGAAAAATCTGGTTCAGAGGTAAGAAAAATAGTCAACTTGACAACATAAATACTCTCAGAGAGAAATCACAAGATGGAAATTTCTGGAAGAAAGGTGGAAGGAATCCCTTCATCCGACCTCTAAATGAGACTCTTCTTGATAACCATGAGCTTGCCACTACCCTTGTCTCTTGCCTTGTACACGTTCCCATAAGTTCCCTCTCCCACCTTCTCAATTTTCTCAAACCTATCCATGGTGGACATATTTAGTAAATTGTTGAAAAAATAAATAGAGATAGACTCTTGACGTCTTCAAAGGTCCCTCTTCAATGAGACTTTCCCACCCACAATCACAAAATACTTCTCCTGGTTCCAATCCATGGGTGACTCAATAAAATAAGTTTGAAGCTAGTGAACTCATCTATATTGTTACCATGTAACCATTGTAATTTGTTCAACTAACCATATTTATTTGAATATGAAATCTCCCTCCAAGGGTAACCAATCTCGATGAATTTAGGGAAACATTATAATGGTTCCTTATAAATCTAAACATTCTTTTTGCCCTTTTTGACTAGGCGAATAAATGGCATTTTATATTTAATATTTAACTAACTTGATTAGGGTTAATGTAATTTGCATCAAGGGTAATGTTTTTCTTTTTCTTTGTTCAAAAAAAATTAAATTTTTTAAAACCAATATAAAATATAGATTTATGATGGGTTAAAGTATAACTTTTATTTTAATGTTTTTATATTGATTTTTAAGCGAGAGTAATTTAATCAATTTAATATTACAAATTATAATTATTATATAATTCGTATTTATAAGGCAACTTTATAGTTCAGTTCTTATGAGGCAACATTATAATTTTTCAATGAGAAATTTCTATGATGGTGAATCTTATATACTTTACATCTTGTATTTATGGAATTACATTGAAAATTTTATTTTTTAAATATAATAATATATATAAAGTACTTTTATAAAAAACTGTGTTATAAATATTTTGTGAGTAAGTGTCGTAACTTTACATATTCGATCCTTGAATATTTTGGAAGAAAATTCTAATTTTCTAAACTAAATAAAATAATACTTATTTAAAGGCGTGGAATTAATTTTTTAAGAATTTCATTGAATCTCTTAATATCATCCATGTATCTCAAAAATTCGTATAAAGGGTGAAATATTTTCTTTAGCACACAGAGTTTAGGGTTAAGTGGCATATTGCTACAAAAATGAAGGACAATGAAGCCTACCAAGCTCGAAATTTTAAATCTGCACAGACTACCACCATCCCTTATACACAAAAGCTCTTAAATTTTTTAGTGAACCTCGAAATTTTAAAATTGTAGGGACTATCATCATCCCTTACACACAAAAGCTCTAAAATTGTGTAGTGAAACAAGGTTCTCCTAGACCTTATAAATAAAAACTTATATACCTATTCTTAAATGTGGGCATAAAATAATTCCCTCTAGTTATAATGTCATTATGATTGGCCCCACTTTGTCCTAATTGTAAGGAATTAATTTGGAAAATAAAACTAGCTTATGCATATAAAGCCATGATAAAGGAGCTGAAATCCTTGTTGGGTTTCATAAATACCATACAACAATAGATCACTTTATCATTATTAGATCATTAAGTAGGAGCACTGCAATAATAAATCTCATCTCTTATGATATTTCACAAACTTTAGAAAAAAATAAATGTCATTACCACACAAACTTTCCAAGAGGTTAGAAGAGATAAAGGTCCCTTTTGGATTCATAGTTTTTGTGACAAGGTTGTATGTGTTAGGTAAACATAGTGAAAGAATCAAAGTTCCTTATTCAAACAATGTTGGTTTCAGGCACATGGTTCTACTTTCTCATGGATTGCATGTAATGAAGTCTTTAAAAGACTTGGGATGACTTCATTTATAGGGGGTAGGGATCTAAATGATGTAGGCTTACTTGGTTGGTTTTGGCCAAGGGATACATCGAATACTTTATTAGTTGATTTTTCAAAAGATTTGGGGTTTAGGGGATAAACATTGTGTTTATGTATTCTCTTTTGTTGGTAACAACTTTTTCTCTTAGTTAATTTCTCTTAGTAATTATAACATGGTATTAAAGACTAATGGTTGATCAGATGGCTAGGTGCAAGGGAACAATATTTTCAAAATCGTAGGACCACTTAAGAAGTTGTGACAGGTGTTAAAGAAAAAAATTGGACTCCATAAGGAGCTCAAGTGAGTTTGAGGCACTTGTATGAGAAAAGTTAGTACAATCAAGATCAATAGTTAAAACTATTAACACTAGGTTTGAGTTCCCTAGTAGAATTATACTAGTTCTTGACTCTGTCATCATGATCTTGTCTTGAATGAGAATATGACTAGTTAATATTAGCTCTCTTGCAATGAGTAACTACAATCTTCTCAGGGTCATACGTTCGATAGTTCAGGGTTACAAAGTGACAGCTTTTGCCTCTACTTGCTTTCATTTTTCTACCATAGAGGCTCTGATGACGAGAGGGAATGCTGGCCATGGTTTCTTCTTCCCTTTACTTAGTACTTTCATGAAACTCTACATCATCTAGTAAAACACTTCTTGTAAGAGCACTTTATCTATGGAAAACCTAGGAAGAGCATGCAAGGCCTTATAGGAACCAAAAGCTCTAATAAGCGTACCCTTCTAGATCGAGAACCAATGTGCCACCCTTACAATGGTTTCCATCACCCTCTTCAACATATAAGGAGAATCTTCTCTGAATAGTTGCTAATATAATGGGAAAATAAAATATAGGCAATGTCCCATAAAATATTGTAATGATGGTGCACTAGGCTGGCTTGAGACATATCCCAATCGGAGCTCCAGTTGTCGAGTTGGCACCTTGCACAAACTATGTCTATAAGATATGAGGCCATATAGAATTCTGGTGGTTGATCTAGCTCGGGTTGCTTTACTGCGATGATGTTCATCCTTAGGGTCAACATGAGAGTCTTGGCCTTTCAAAATTTTTCCATAGGTGGCAACAACATAAATGACATGGGCCCATGTACCATGGAACACATCACATCCTGCTTTCCCATACATGCAGTTCATCATGGTGGTGATCAATTGATAAACCTTCCTTAGCCTATTTGACTTGTATACTGGATTGTCCTAACCCAGAACTTGGATGGATCTCGCCACCATTCCCTAATGATGTCTTTGGTAGGAGTCATGAAGCTAGAGAGCCACCAGGTGTTGAAAGTTTCCTATTTCTCAAGGAGCCTGTATTAAGTAGCAATGTATGTAGAGGAGATTGTTGCTAAGGGTGCACTAGTATGGTCCCCAACTCTCCATGAATTCATGTCTGCACTTCGAATGATATAGTCAATTGTTTCAGCACACAAGAAAACTAGAGGGTGTGATGCTATCTTGTGGAGCTTAGAACTCTTGATGTTTAGGTACACAGGGAAGTCCTCCTGGGACTTTGGTATGTTTGGCTTCGCAAAAGCCTCATAAATGTCATACTAGGAAAGGATGGTGCTTTTATTAATTTTTGAGGTTGTGTCTTCATAGATAGGGGCTTCCTCATACTTATGAAGTTCCGGTGAACTACTCCCAGATATCTTACGAGCATACCTCATAGTAGGAGGTGCCATATCGTCTTCGAAAGAGGAGATGGAGATGCAGTCGATATCCACGTCACCTAGCATATCGAGCAAACAATCCCACAATGAGAGAGATGACATGAGAATAAAAGAGATTGCTAAAACCAAATAGCAGCCTTCGAAGGTTGGGAGGGGGTTTTTTGGCAAGTCATAAGGGTCCCACGGAGTAGGTTGTGACCTAGCAACTCAGTAGGTCAAGCCTCAAGGTGCAAAGTAGCAAAGGTCATAGGTTGTAGCGACCAGAAATGTCACAGGTCGCGAGACTTAAGGTCACAAGGGTCGCGGGTTGCACAAGTCACATAAATTTTTCTATCATAGGCTTAGGCCATGCGACTTGTGCTTTGGGTGAGTTGAGGAAATGAATGTGGCTTTAGAGGGGTCTCTGGAACTCCTCACAGTAAAATGGCTTAGCTTCCTAGGGAAGAAGGTTAGCTCAGAGCCACAAATAGGTGTGAGGAAAAGCGATGGAGGCTCATGAAGCTAAGGAGGCATTCAATCAAGACTTATGGTGGAAACAAGATTAAATTATGGATAACACCCCCCGAGTTTTGGAATTTTCAAGGCCAAGGGTGAGGAGGATGACACATGGATGGGAAAATTATTGTTGGGGAAGTGGAAAGGTTGCCTACCTGGAGAAATCATGTGTATCGCCTAGTCGTAGAGCCTCCATGCATTTCGTGCAACCAGAGAAACATTATAAATGAATGGGTTAAGGCCGATATACATAACTTTATTCACACGTGCAAGGGTTGCATAGGTCACAAGGCCTGAGTTAGGGATGTGTGCAACCTATGTGACTTTGTGAACCAAAGTTTGCTAGGTCACATGGCTTGGTGATTAGGCTTTTCTGACCTCTGTGACCTAGAAAATTCCTGGTCATGTGGTCGCATTGGTCGCAACAGTCGTGAATCTTGCTAAGTTAACTCATGTGACCTATGCAACTCCATGGGCTAGCAAGGTCGCATGGGTTGCACAAATTGCAGGAGAAGAAAATGTCACATAATGGCGCTACAACTGGATGAATTAGATCTAATTAAGGACTGAGCTCAGTTGGCAATGAAGAGACTTAGATTCTTTTGAGACTTTTAAAGTTTTCTTAGCTACTAAATGGACTCTAAGGATGGGAGGAAACTCTTGTAAAGGTAAAGGGGATCCTAAATTTTGAAGAGTTGGAAATTTTGGAGGGGTTGTTGTAGCGGCTACAACAATTGGTGTTCACTAGGATGACTCCAGGATCTCGAGACATCTTATGGCCTAGCTTAAGGGAGACCTCAAAGAGTTTTGTTTCATAGTGTTGCATGTCCCGCTGATGATTCCAGGTCTCTCCTTAACATTGGTCAGCTATCCTTGGTTGCTAAAAACTAGGCTTTTAACACACACAAAATGATATCACCGAGAAGTAATTTCGAGTCTCTCCTCAGCATTGATCAACTATCTCTGGTTGCTAGAAAGGTGGATGATTTTTTAGTATGGTTTCAATTTAATTTCTCACTTCAATAAAATCCCTTTTAATATGTAAAATAAGTGGAATATGTTGAAAATGCGTAAACGAAAATATACAATAATGAAAAAGGATTTTCCATATTTATCCGTTGGATGGGATGCATAAAGCCTACTGTAATTAATCATTTTTGTACAATACCTCTTTGACAATGTAACAATATGACATGTGTCTATAGAAAATTAGGTCAATGATATTTAAGTTATACGCGTGGAAAAATGATCACAGAAATTAGTGTGGCTACTATCCTCTCAACATGATTTCGCATGTCTCCATTTCTAAGAACAATAAATAAGGGTTTCTTTGTAAGGGACACTTGACACTATAAGGCCCTTAACCCAGATGCAGACCAACCACAATGAAAAACAATATTTCTAACTATGAAAATGAATTCTAAAAATGCATAATCCAGCCAAAACAAATGCCCCCCAAGGAAAAAACGAGCTCAAGAAATAAGCAACCCATGCTACTTGGTCACATGCCAAGAACCCATCGAGGTCTAGTTAGTGATTGGAGTTCTACCACATGGCCTCATTAAGGTTAGATCCAAAGTGGGCCAGATTATCAGAGTCATCTAGTCACGTGGAGCAGACCCATTTATTGGACATACTAGTCTACAAGAGATTTCGTGACCGTATTTGGAGAGTGAGGTTACCATCCCGTGAGAATACCATGGTGCAGTTTTGAACAAACTTCACCTGTAAGCACGGGAATGACCATGTAATCTTAAAGTCTCGGTAGGTCACCCTGCCCAGTGGTCGACCTGAGGGGTTCACATAGATATAACAATATTCGACCATTATGTATTTTGAGTTATCGACATGTAATGCTCACATGCCTCTTAAAGGTTGCCCCCTCGAAGAGGTAAGTCAAGATTGTATTCTCACTTTCAAGAAAAACACATATTTGTAGCTTGTCCCATTTCATGTGATATTTCTGTGTTCAAGGCCATATTGTTTCTTATTTCTGGTATTATGGTTTTAACGTTCCACCTCTTGGCCTTTTTTTCCTTCAACTTAGGAGATACATTTGGTAGTTTAGTATTTCTTCCCTTCCTTAGATATATTTTTTCACTAGATTTTAAGAAGACATTATCCCTTTCATACGCAATGAGTGCATGTGATTTGGAATTTTTTAATGTGCGAATATTTGTTACCTTATCTTTCTCATGTATTAGATACTTAATAAATGCATCAAGTGTTAGGCCCCTATACTACTAGTGTAACCCCTTATTGTTATTAGTACAACCCCCTTATTATATTGATGTACCCATGTAGAAGCCCACTATTGTTATTATTGTGCCCTTACATTATTATTGTTATGTCGGCTCTGATTATGTTATGAGCCCTTAGACTCCTATATATAGAAAGGAGGTCTTTTCATTTTGTATCATCCAAGAATTGTTCATTTATGTAATGTAAAAAGGAGGTTTCCCCCTCGAAGAGGCTGAATTCTAAGGCGTTGATCTCTTTTTTCTATCTTTTCTTGAGCTGGTTTCATAACATTTGGTATCAGAGCTTTGGATTCTAGGGTTTTGCTGCTCTAAACAGGTCATTGTGGCATTTTCGCTATAACTTGTTTTCTGTGACGTTTAAAAAGTTGAAAAAAAAAGCCCATATGAGAATAAATTGCGCTGAACCTTGGGTCCAAATTTCAGAGCTTTTTGCGTGATATTTGCGGAGATATGATCTGAGGAAGTTGGTCTTTT
>APFE030019597.1:7772-18397 GCA_000404065.3 Pinus taeda
CTGACTGAATCCCAAGGTCTGCTTGGAACTGGTAGGGGCGTATATAACCCAGCATTCTGGCTGTTCCCTTTCGCCAGTTGGCAGATTTTACATCTGGTTACATACCTCTGTACGTCTCGACTCATTTTCGGCCAGTAGTAAAAGTGTCCTAGCTATTCCAATGTTTTATCAACGCCAAAATGTCCTGCTAAACCTCTGCTATGCTTCTCTTTCACTAAATTTTCCCTCATCGAACAATCTGGAATACATAGCTGTCCACCACGAATAACAATCTGTCCTGCAAATTAAAATCCAGCCATGGGCTTGTATTTCGTAAGACAGGATTCTGGCATGCCTCAAAGGCTTCCTTGAAATCCGCGTCCATCTAGTACAAATCCTTCAAATACTCAAACCCCAATACCTGTATGCCGCTTTCCTGTAAGAGCAAAGCTCTTCTTCTTAAAGCATCTGCCACTTTGTTGGCTTGCCCACTTATATGCTTCAGCACTAAAGTAAAACTTTGTAGGTACTCCACCCACTTGGCGTGCTTGTGGTTCAATTTGTGTTGCTGCGTTATGTACTGTAACGCAGAATTATCAGAGAACAAAACAAACTCATTTCCGAGTAAGTAGTGCCTCCAATGCTTCAAGGCTTGAACTACTGCATAGAATTCTTTATCATATGATGAATACTTCTGCCAGCTTTCATTTAGTTTCTCACTAAAGAATGCCACAGGTCTGTCCTCCTGACTGAGTACAGCACCGATAGCTGTCCCGCTTGCGTCACATCGGACCTGAAAAGGTTTGCTGAAGTCGGGCAGCCTCAAGATTGGCCTCTCTATTATTTTCCACTTCAGAAGTTGAAAACTGTCTTCTGCCGCTTTAGTCCAGCAAAAAGGTTGACTGGCCTTTTTGATGGTTTCTAGCATTGGCGCGCAGATTTCACTAAAATTCTTGATAAACTTTCTATAAAAACTTCCTAAACCGTGAAAGCTACGTACCTCGAATAAACTCTTTGGTGAAGACCAACTCATGATCACTGTAATCTTCTCTGGGTCCATTTTCAACTCATTCTCTGCCACTACGAACCCCAGATAAATTAACTCCTTCTGTAGGAAAGTGCATTTCTTCAAATTTACCAGCAGTTTATTCTGCTGCAACTTCTCGAATACTCTTCAAATATGTTAAAGGTGTTCCCTTTTTGTCCTGCTAAAAATTAAAATATCATCCAGATAGACTATCACGAATTTTCTAATAAATTCCTTTAACATTTCATTCATCAGTCTCATAAATGTACTCGGAGCGTTACTCAACCCAAACGGAATAACCAGCCATTCGTACAGCCCTTCGTTGGTCTTGAAGGCTGTCTTCCATTCATCGCCTTCTCTAATCCTGATCTGATGATACCCACTTTTCAGATCGATTTTCGTAAAATACGCTGCTCCACTAAGGCAATCCATCATGTCATCCATCCTAGGAAAGGGAAACTTGTAACGGATGGTGATCTTGTTTATAGCCCGCGAATCTGTACACATTCGCCACTCTCCACCCTTCTTGGGTGCAAGGACTGTAGGTACTGCACAGGGGCTTAAACTCTCTCTGATCAGTCCCTTGTCCAACAATTCCTGCACTTGTTTGCACACTTCTTCATTATCCTTTGGACTCATTCTGTATGCTGCCTTGTTTGGTAAACTCGCTCCCGGTATAAAATCGATATGATGGCTGATGCTCCTCTTAGGGGGTAACTTATCAGGCAATTCCTCTGCTGCAATATCTTGAAATTCTTCTAACAACTTCTGTACTTCCTTAGGCAATTCTGTCCTTTCTATGCTCAGTAATACTGGCTTCATCCTCCTCACAACTGCAAAATTTATTTCAGTTTCATCAATCTGTTTGATGAACTGTTTTCCTCCCAATAACAACGCCTTTGTTCCGCTAGATTCTGTTGAATCTTCCCCTTTGATGGGCACGAGTGTGTGTTTGACCCCATCCTTCGTAAACTTGTAACAATTCGTCTTTCCATCGTGTGTCACCCTTCTGTCATACTGCCATGGTCTTCCAAGCAGTATGTGGCACACGTCCATGGGCATAATATCGCAAACCACTGTATCATGGTACTTGCCAATGCGAAACTCCACTTCACATTGTTCATCAACCAACAGCTGGTGGCCTTTCTGTAGCCACAACACCTTGTAAGGTGTGGGGTGTTTCAGCCGCTTTAACCCCAAATTTTCTACCATCTCAGTGGCAACCAAGTTATCCATACTCTCGCTGTCTATTATTACCTTACAGCACTTCCCATGAGATTTACAGATTGTCTGAAACAGTGACTTCCACTGAGTCGGCTCAGACACTTCTTTGGTTGGCTTTAGCAGAACTTTATTCAGGAGCAATGCCTCTCCCGTTTCTGCCACATCTTCCACTTCTCGTGGTTGCGCTTCCGCCTCTTCCGGCTGAACGATATACGTTCCTCTCTGACCTGCCTGCTCATCTTCTAGGCACTCAAAGCATCAATGTCCCCATTTTTGACACCTGTAGCACTGGAAACCAGTTCCTCTTCCGCGGCCATTCCCTCTTCCACGCTGATATGACCGACCTCCTCTAGTGCTGTCTCCTTTGTCAGCTGTCCCTGAAGTTTTTGAGCTGCTGCCTTCTTCACTATTTGCAGCACTCTTTCCTCTTACGTAGGACTGTCCTTGTCCTCTACCACTTCCTCTTCCTCTCCTATTATTCCGCTTTCTATTAATTTTCTCCTCAGCCTTCACAACACTCTGAAAGGCTTCCTCTATACTTCTGGGAGAAAGAATACTAATTTCATCCAGGATCTCCATCCTCAAACCGTTAACATACCGTGCTGTCTTCTCTGGAGTCTCATCTGTGTAACCAGCACGTAAATTGACCCGGTAGAACTCTTCCGTGTATTCTTTGACAGTCATACCCTTCTGTCTCAAATTCTGCACTCTCCGACATAGTTCAACCTGGTAATCTTTTGGCAGAAACCTGCCTTTCAGTTTCGCTACCATCCTCGCCTAGTTTCGTATGGGTAACTTATTCAATATTTTTTTGTCTGCTTGGATATTATCCCACCACAAGAGGGCATGTCCTTTTAACTTAGTAGCGGCGAACTTAACTTTCTTATCCTCCCTAATTTCTTCATTCTCAAAGTATTTATCCAGTTCGCTGATCCAATCTAACAGAATATCAGCAGACAGACTACCATCATAATTTGAAATTTTTGTCTTTGGCTTGCTGCTGGCCAATAAGATTGAACGCAGCAGTCTTAGTTCTGGAGCTTCTTCATCTGAAGCTTCTGCAACAGCTACTGTTTCTTCCTCACTCTCATCTCCCAATTCTGGGTCTCTTCGTCTACCCTCTTCTACAGCTTCCAAGCGAGTTGTAAGAACTCTAATCTGTTCTCTTAATCCTTCATCTCCTCCTCTTCGTGCACCTTTCCCATGCCCTCGTCTTGGCGCTTGTACTTTTTCCATCTTCCTCTAACTAACAAATAAAATAATAAACTAAAAAAACTGCTCTGATACCAATTGATGTGGCCCGTCCACGCGGCCCCTCTCCAGCTCACCTACCCATGGTACGTTCAGATTTTGTATGTTGATTGCGGTTGATTGTAAATCGTTTGGCTCTGTCCGATATTGAATGAGGTAGTAATTGCCTACCTACCTCCCGGTACCTTGTCGTTTCTCCTGCTAACACCTGTCCGCCTCAGTTGTGTTGTAACCCTAATCCTCCCGGTCCTCCTTTTGTTGGTTCATTTCGTGCTCATTGTCATTTGGCACTGTAACTTCACTGCTCTGCGACCTGGTTTCGAGCTCGGCTCTGTCTCGGAGATAAAAGTCGATACTTAGTCATTTTTAGATGTGTTTCTTGCTCGAATGCTTGGTTTTTCACTGTGGTTCTGCCTGTACACTTGGTTCACGCATTCGTTGGTAAGTTTTAACTCTGTCAGTGGTTTTGTTATTGGATTCTTCTGTGGGTTTCTCTGTCGACTTGTTCTCTGTCTGAATATTTTGGTTTGCTATGGTCAAATGCTGTGTCTTTGTGGTCGTTTCTCAATATGGAGGGTTTCGTTATGCTCAGAGGTAATGTATGGTCGATGGTCTGCAACAGCTAGTGTTGGACGTTCAACTCGTCGTCCTGGTAAGCTTAGTTCTCTGCTATATTTCCTTTTTCATTTCTTGAGTAATCTCTGACCAATTTGGCCCCTCTGTGGTCAGGTATGGTCTCGGTGAACAGGGAAACCATTCACCTACAGGTACAGTATCTCCCCTCTCCTTTACTCCTCATTTCCTTGGTTATTTCATTCCTTTACTTATGAACTTATGGCACTGGTTCGAGTCAGGGTTTTGTCTCTCTTTCAAACCCTAACGTGGTTGTTTGTTGTCATTACAGGTGATGGCTCCGTGGCTCTTCACAACGGTTTACGGCTTCATGCTTCCAGGTAGCTCTGTGCTTTTCGTTTTGTGTCTTTGTATACTCTTAGTCTATCTGTACATTCGTGTTGGTTTGTACCCTAGGTACCCGGTTGTTCTTCGGCCATGTATTTGTAGTTTGCGTCTATATTTGTTGCTGTAGTAAATGGGGTTTTGTATGTTCTATGTTACGCCTGTTTAATGGCGGAAAGGGCTCGACCCTTGTCACGAATTCCATTGTAAACTTTTTATTTGATTCAGGTCTGCAATGTAATATATATATGCGGTTGGAAATTTCAAATTCGTATTCAGTTTTATGGGTTTTGTTTCTTACCCGGTTTCGACCTAGGGACCTTATGCTCTTCACTTCACTCTTCCGTTTGCTTTGTTGTTGTCTTGTCTGGCGTCGCTGTGCGCTCAGTTGTTTGGAATACTGTCTGTAGATTCACCTGCACTGTTACTTGCTATCCAATTGTTTACATATATTTAATTCTATGTTAGTGCCTCTCGGTTACGATATTGTCTGTTAAAATAATTTACACAGAACTGCTATTTCTCAGAAATTTTGAATTGTACAGAACTTAGATAGTTTGTCTATACATTCGTTTGTGCACAAGAATTCTTAGATGAAGGAAAAAGAAAAAAATATCTCTATCTATTTCTTTGAAAATGTTTCTCTGTTGCTTAGCTGCCGAACCCTCCTTTTGATTTCGGTTTTGTCATTTATACCGTAGAGGTGATTCGGTTGATAACTATAAGCAGTTACCTTTTACAAACAGTAAGATAGTTATGCTCTTCCAGTTTCTGTTTGACAGTTATAAAACTGACTCTATCTAATTTGTCACTGTGGTCCCACAAAGGGTGACTGTGTACATTATTTGAAATAATCTAATCTATTAACTACAATTAACACTTATAGCTACAGTAAAGTAAAATAATTAAAAATTACCTAACAGAAATTAAACAAACTGCAGTTGACCTTGGTAAAGAAAATAAAATGAAAATGTAATAACTTGACAGTCTTGCTATCCCTTCTCGAACTGTTTAACCTTCCTAGTCTTTTTCTGAAACTCTGTCCTCCCTGTCTCGGTCTTCACCCTGTCGACCAGATGCTCCTGCATCACTTAGAGCTAAACAAAACTCTCATAGGGTATTCTAAAACTTTTGATGTTAACTTGTTTAATATATATACTATGTTACACAACTAGTATTCCACATTCTGTGACACTTCATTCATAATTTACTTTACTAAGTTTCAACACAACCATACACTTTTTTTCATTAATAATATCCTACTATTAGTTCCTTCAGTAAGAAACACAATTATATATTTTATCCACCATGTCGTGTTGCCATAAAATATCACAGTCATGTATTTTTTCCATAATATCCTACTACTATTTTCTACATAAAAATAACACAGTCATGTATTTTTTCCATAATATTCTACTACTAATTTCTATAGAAAAATAACATAGTCATGTATTTTGTTTATAGTATTCTGTTGCTAATTTCTATAGAAAGATAACACAATGATGTCAATTCCTATAGGAAATTAACATAGGGTTTCTTTGTTCTTATATAATTCTAAATGTTCTTAAACTTACAAGCATATGTACCAAATTATAAGCACTTATTTATTCTCAAAGTGGTGCTCGACAAGACTACAAAAAGGAGAATGCTTCCCACAACCTATGAGAATGAGATTCACACCTTTAACTCTTCTCGAACCAATTCCGTGCTCAAAATAGTGAGACTAACTTGTTTTTTGACCACCTGGTCCCAACCAGCTTTAGTCTCTCACTATTTACTGAGTTCCACTGGCTACCCAGCTTGAGAACTCAAATCTGGTTTGCTTCTTCATGTCCTATCAAGCTCAAGAAAACCAAAATAACAATGTCCTCTGCGTTCCTTCTATATGCCCCAGGTTGCCAATACCCTCTTGGCCTCCCAAGATTTTCCTTTTCCTAGAGAGAGGAATCATGCAACTAACTTCCAACCCTTAACTATCTGAACTGTTTGCACACGATAATCCTATCTCACATCCATCCATTCCATAATCTTGTAGGAAACCCTTCCTAAACGTTTTGCAAAAATACATCTGTTTATTTATATACAAAACATTCACAATTTCTAACGAGTCTTTTACGACAGTAGAAAAAATAATACTACGTACTATCCCCATAATTGGGGGATATCACGGGTCCCCTCTTATCTAATCCAAGGGATAAAATATTTGCTCAAAATTGAAAGTACTCAAAATATCTCAAAACAAATGTGAAATATTATATCTCATCCGTCTTATTCAAACAACTCTTGAATCACCCGAATTTGACATAATATGTAAAAGTTATCATGTTATAAAGTTTTTGTCAAATAACCAAAAACTCAACTTGCAGGGCTGATCGGGTTGCTAAACGGGAAGACAGTGCAATGACATGACGCTGATGTTAGTGGGCTAACTCGATAGGTATAGTGGTGAAACAGGTCGATCTTGTGCTGACACGTGATAGGTCATACAGGTTGAATTGGTGGATTGTGATTGGTTGGTGAATTTTAGTTCATCCAATTAGGAGGCACTATGTAGCCCTTTATTTTCAAGTAGAATTTTGTTTTGGGGTTAATAGATTTATTAGTATTCAACCTCGTAGCCTCTGACACAAAAACCACACAACTTACTATTGGACCACATATCTTACTTGTTCTCTCTCTCTCTCTCTCTGTATATATATATATATATATATATATATGGAGGAAATATATTTAAAATGGAGTGGGTTTGGTGTTGACCAGGGCAGGGAACATGACCCCAACCCCAGTCATATCGCATATGACATGCCCACAGTGTAAGGTGGAGGGAGCGAGCAGCTAGATCGACCTCCGATTCCATTCATCCTACAAAACCGAGTGTAGGGCTAACAATGGAGGGGTTGGCTTGTGGCGCCGAGCCCGTGGCCATATGGCCTATAATGTGACCAAGTGTGATAGATCTCGTACGTGCATGGCCTCTAGCCTGCACCCTTGGCCATATTGTGTGCCACATGACTGTGTAAAAGAGAAGCATTTAGGTGTGGGTGCCCATTTAAGGGTCCTACATTTTGCACCAATTTCAGTGAAAATTCGGTCGTGCCCACGTGAAATTATCATCTTGGGGATATGTGAAAGAAGGAAAACATTGTCTGTGTTTGCTAGTTTTGGTGATTTTATAGGACACATAATAGAGGAATGGAGAGCAACACGTACCTCGGCCATTTTTAACCTTTTTGAGCCCAAGAAGAGCTTATACAAGGGTTTTTGGGTGTTCTTGATACAACTAAAACATTTTTTTGTGATTTGAGCATTGTATTTGATGTAATTTGCATTTTGAGCATATAATATAAAGCGTCAGCATTGGAAGCTCGACCTCAAGATGTAGCCTTGGAGGGGTGAACTCTGTCATCAAATTGTTGTTTTGTGATGCTTCATGTTTTCTATTTTTCTCTCATTATATTTTCAAAACTTAACTAAAAATACTAAGTTTATGTGCTTCTGCAATTTTGATCCATTTCGCACAAGAAATTAACTAGCTTGCAACCGTTTTGAAGAAACCTTCGAATTTTTAATTACAAATCAGTTTGCTATCAGAGCATGATTGTTTTGAAGGTTTGACTATTGTTGCAAGTGTTTATTAATTATTACAAGGTCTAAATTAAGGAGAAGAGAAGGAGTTCTTGAAGAACCAAACCCTAAATTGGTTCGAGGAGGTCACAAAATCCAAGAACGACACCAGCCATGGCACATGAAGAAGGAAATGAGATGATGTCTAAGGAGAGAGAGCTTTCAGAATGGCTTTCTATGGCATGCCAGAGATGGTAAAAGTGTTTTACAATGAAAGGACATCAAGTTTTGCAATGAGATAGTTCAAACCATCCGAAAGGTAATGGCGGTGATCGGAGCAATCCTCTATTTCCTCCACCACCTCCTGCTTGACCTTCATCTTCACCACACTTAAAAGTAAAAATATAACATTCTTCATTTTTTATTGCTCTACTTTTCTATAAAGTTGACTACGGTGATAGGCCTTCTCCAACCCAGTATAGTAGGGATGTTATAATATCCTTTAAACATTTGACTCAATTAGAATAAAATAAAAATGACTCTATGATAAATAGAAACAACTTCAAATTAGTCCACGAGACTTTGAATTGACACTGAAGTGATACTCTAGTAGCGCACTCTATGGTTAACACTAGGGAAATGTGAGATCATCATTCAATACATGAAAAGACTAAGAAAACTCACAATTATATCATTGATATCCTTCAATTAAGTACCACTATCTTGGATAGAGGTGATTCAAAATGGATATGTTCTAAGGTGATGTTCCATCACCCTTCATGAACCCTTGACAAACATACTTATTTCTACTGTTAAATGATGAAGCATCACCTCCTCTCTCATGTGTCTCCCTCTCTATTTATGCCATTCCCCCAATCCCCTTCCTCATTCCCCGTCAAATCCTTAAGATTCCCTCCCATGCTATACTCTTCTCCCTTGCCAACCTCTATGCTAATTTTGCTTCTTCCCTCGTCCTGTGATGACCCCACATAAAAAGTAAAATAAAAAAACCATTTACCTAATTAATCCTTACTTATAAATAAATAATTAACTGTGATGCTTTGTACATACACATCATATAACATGGTGTGTATATATATATATATATTGTTTTTTCGCTTGGACTACATTGTAATATTTATCCAAGGTAGGCAATGATCATAAAGTTGATATAAGGTATGTATCACAAACTCTAATTACATGACTCAACAATGGACTATGGTGCATCCCGTGCTATTAACCCACGTCTTACAAACCGTCTACAAATTGCTCCACCTCACACCGCATAGAAATTACTCATCTTGGGACCCTAGAAATATCAACACTAGAGAAATACTTTGGGATTGTTGCCGAGTCAATGGTTAGGATCTATGGTAAACGTTTGGCTGGTGGAGATGCACATAAGAGAATTAGAGGGTAATTTCATCACACTAGCGGGTCACCGAAGCCCTCATTCTCATCGTCTACCATCGTCAACCGTTGTTCTGCAAGTTCTCTACGGTTTGGAAGTTTCACCTCATGATTTCACTCCCATCTCACTTCAATTTACCTTTGCGGCTCGAATCTTCAGAGATAAATCCAATGGCACCCATAATAACTCACTACAAACCCTTATCCATTAGTAGACTTCATTTCTCTTTTTCCTTTTCACCTTCATGCATAGTTTGGAAAATTTTCTCTCTTTGAGGTGTAACACCATGGATTCTATTTGATAAAGTAGAGAGAAACATTGGTGTTCCCTTGGCAAGAAGATTTTTTTCATTTGCGTAACCCATATTTCACCCACGGCGGTTTGTACAGGTGGGTTTTTGGTTATAACAATGCTACCATTTTCTTTATACATTCAAGGTTTCCTTGTTTAACTAGATTGTTGCTTCTCCATGCATGTGAAGCTTTCCTACTAGTAAAAATCCACCGAGATGAGCACTAACCAGTTACTACCCTACCACTCTACCCATCTCTTCGTAGACTCCCATGTGTGGTCATTCTCGAGACTGCCGGATGAGGGTTTGTGATTTAGTGCTTTTACTTGTTTTTGTAAACTTCTGTAAGGTTAAATGGGATTCATAGATAAAAGTGATGTATGTAAAATGGTATATCATTTGATGGAAATCCGAAATACTTATTTTCCATATTTATGAGTCACAAAACAACCTTATAAGGCCTTCTTTCGTCTACAGGAATTTTGTAAATTTATTTCCTAAGTCTTAGACTCCTTAGAGGAACTTTTATCAATATTTTTCTTTCTATTTTCATCTATTGGAAGAAACAGTCTCGGCCTTGATTGCAGTCTCTTTTTAAGTTGCTTAATTTCAATTTAACTACTATATCTCTCCTTTTGATTAGATGGTTTATACTCAGAAATGTTGTTATTCTTAAAGGAGTATTGTAACCCCTTGACCACTTTTTGTTTATTTTGTGGGCTTAATTACATTTTCTTTATGATGAATGTACACGTACAATATCATTCTTATAGAAGGTACTTGAACCCCTTGGTTTTTCGACTACTACACCCACACACAATTTCTGGATTATATATGTTCCTATAAATGTAAGATTCACTTATTATATGCCTCTCAAAATAGGGATTGTTCCCTAGATGTTGTTCAACAACTAGCATGGA
>APFE030019599.1:0-22597 GCA_000404065.3 Pinus taeda
TATTGTTATTATTGTGCCCCATAGAAGCCCACTATTGTTATTATTGTGCCCTTACATTATTATTGTTATGTCGGCTCTTATTATATTATGACCCCTTAGACTCCTATATATAGAAAGAAAGTCTTGTCATTGGTATCATCCAAGAATTGTTCAGTTGTGTAATGTAAAGGAGGTTGCCCCCTTGAAGAGGTTGATTTCTAAGGCGTTCATCTATCTTTTCGATCTTTTTGTGAGCTGGTTTCATAACAAAGGGAGTGTTGAAAAGTGTAGCAAGAAAGGTTCAATTTGAATTAGCTTTGGTCAAATTGAGTAAATTCGAAATTTCCACATAGGCAGGCAACTTGGAGGCAGTTAACTAAGGTGACATGGTTCTTGTCACTCAGTTAACTGAGTAAATTCGAGTTAGTGGGCTTGGAGTTCAGTTTGTGTATGTTGATTGCTAATTTGTAGCAATCTAGTTCAGTGATTTCTAGTTGTACTCAGTGAAACTAGTTCTAATGGGCTGATCTAATTATAACCTTTAAGAAGTGACTCTTTGGCATAGTATGTTGAATTTTAAAATTGCAAGTGGCTTTCTAAATAGGACAAATATAATTACCATTTGAGTTGTCAATCACTGCCACTTTTTTAAACACCTTTGGTTTTTACAGTAACTAATCTTTGTAAGACAAATATTGCCTCTTCTTCATTATTAATATGTATTCTCAACCCTGTGCATATTTCATTGTCTCTATCCATCATTTAGCCATATTATATGTATCAAAATAATCAATATACCTATATATTTTAGTTGGCTAACTTTCCAAATGGAAATAATAACATCCACTCAATTTCAATACATCACATTCTTTATGTCACAACATATCAAAATGCAAAAACAATAAATAGTTAGCTAACTTTCAAATGGAAATATAACATCCACTCAAATACACCTACATATTTTAGTTGGCTAACTTTTTAAATGGAAATAATAACATCCACTCAATTTCAATACATCACATGCTTTATGTCACAACATATCAAAATGCAAAAACAATAAAACACTAAAATAAGATATCATAATATTATAAATATTCATTGAAATGAAATAAAATTAGATAAATAAACATTCGTGAATTAAGATAATCTATAAACATGAAGTTCATACCATCCTTTCTTTCTATTTATGTTAAAATTCATTAAAAATGAATTAATATCTCTCATATTAAAAATGAGAAAAACAATATTATCACTCAATCGTACATAATGAACAATTAATTAAGTTGATTGGTCTGCTTACTTAATGAGTACCATACTCCTTTAATTAGACACAACCAATTAATCCATTAGCAAGACGCTTACCCATCATTAGGACATAAGACCTTCCTCTTTGCTGAATAGGAAGAAGCTATTTAAAACCTAAAGTTTGACCACTTAAGCTTTAAAGGACAATAATATTATAAATATTGCAAACTTAACATCCTAACTAAAATGCAACACAGGAATTTCAAGCAAAGAAATTGAGAATATTCAAAATATAATTTTTAATATGGGCTTGACTTACAAACAAACAAAAAACAATAATCAAAATTATCACCAGTTAACATTAATTTAACGAATGTTTGTGAAAATATCCAACAAACACATCCATTGAAGAGAATAGCTTATCTTCGAAAGACTGCAAATATTTTTCAATGAAAATTTTAAAATTATCTTAGTGAAATCCTAGAATTATGAGTTTGTCCTATATTTTTGGGCAGATTTTCTGCTCACATTTGTCCAAAATCCAGTTAGAAATTAGGAAAATCATAATTTCAAGTTGTGAAGTCTGCAAAATCTGAGTGGCCCGGGAGTTTTCAGGGATGCTGAATCCATTTCTACATTCTAAAATGAATTTTAAACTATGAAACATTGTGATCTTACCAAGAATCATGTCACCACATTCTGATGAAAAAGCCCAAAAAATCACCTCATTAAGACCACACCATCAATAATTTGTAATAGAATTCTCGCAACACTTTGACAATGTTAATGGTCAATGTCAATTTAATGAAAAAAACTCAAAAATTCCCCTCATTAAAACCATGAGAATTTTGTAATAGAATTTTCTCAACACTTTGACAATGTGAATGGTCTATTTCCACTTAATGAAAAAAAACTCAAAAAATCACCTCATTAAAACCATGCTATCAACAATATGTAATAGAATTTTCGCAACACTTTGACAATGTGAATGGTCAATGTCAATTTAATGAAAAAAACCCAAAAATTCCCCTCATTAAAACCATGAGAGTTTTGTAATAGAATTTTCTCAACACTTTGACAATGTGAATGGTCTATTTCCACTTAATGAAAAAAAACTCAAAAAATCATCTCATTAAAACCATGCTATCAACAATATGTAATATAATTTTCTCAACACTATGACAATGTGAATGGTCAATGTCCATTTCAGAGAATCAAATACAGGACACGCTCATAATTATTTTCATATCGATATTCAAATACAGGACACACTCATAATTATTTTCATATCGATATTCAAATACAACACACTCATAATTCTAGGATTTCACTAATTTATTTTAACCACTGCTCTTAACCCCCTCCGGCAAGCATGATCTTCCTCACAAGATAATGGGGATTGATTTAATTAGTCTTTTGAATAAACTTGAGAACATGCAGCAACATTTAACTGAAAAATTACTCCTACGTTAGCCTGTTAAATTTTCAACTTTTCAAATCAAAATTTGTCAATATTGTAATTTTAAACAAACTGTTTACTGTAATTTCTAACAGGTATGGTTGTTGAACATGTGACTAAAGGAAACAAATTTCTACCACCTTATGCTTCTTTAGGCCTTGCCAAGGTCATAACTGACAGATGGGCACGTGCACTTTTTACCTAATGGAATTAGCACATCACAGTAGCATTCAAATCATTTCATTTATAAACACAAAAATATACAATAGATAAAGAAGATACTAGGTCGTTAAAAGAAAAGATACTACAACCTAAAATGAGCTCACCAATGAAAATAGGGAACTGTCCTACACAGTACAAAGATTTTTATGGTTTTCCGTTAAATATGATTCTACATAAATTATGTATAAACCTATTGTATAACAATAGCCATTCTCGACTTCGGTTCACAAAGCTTGGTCCCTTTATGGTAAGATGGTTGACATATTCAACGTATTAGCCAATCTTAATTTTGGCTTATAAAGCATCGTTTCTTGGCAAAACGGTCTGTTACATTTCATGGCCAGGTTCTGCCATATGTCTCAGTTAAATGGGCATTTTCATCTAACTATTACTGCACTCTATAGTCTATACTGCTATATTCAACGTGATAAATGTTAGTGTTACCCCATAACCTTCTGACATTCAAAAAAATTTAAGTCTCCAGATATTTGCAAGAAAGTGCCAATATCTGAACAATCTTTTCAGAAGATTTGAAATTGAAAACATGCAAGATGTCTATGTTACAAGTGTTTCCAAGGAGGCACAAGGTAATTAAGGATGTTATCCTTTGTTGAGGGCTTAATATAAGATATTTTAGCTCTCTTGTGATTACCTCCTCACTGGAGCTGGACCCGCCCTCCCTGCTGGAGGGGCAGCACGTCCTGCAGCCTGAGCCTGCGTTATTAGCAACATAGGATTAGGGGGGATTCTAAATATAATATTGCTATCTACATCTCAAACACACCAACTGCCTAACTTGAAACTCAACACACCAACTGCCTAATTTGAAAATCATGATTCTTTTGATCATGGCTTCTTATGGTAGTAGGTAAACCTGCACTACTTAACATCACTTACCCTAGCTCGCATTGCCACTGCACGTCCACGACCAACACCAATTGATGAACCTTTGCCCTGTCTCAAATTAAATTTTTTACAAATGGAACATTACCCAAGATGAGTGCACCATTTCCATTAAAATGAAATCAAGTTGTAAATTAATTATACCTGACAAGTATCTCTTACCACTGTCAGCCAATTCAAAAACTAGACAAGTTTGTTTTAAATCTCAAGTTATCATATGTTAGATTAAGCCCATGGGCATCACAAAAGCTAAAAGTTAAGAACTTCTCAAGGAAATTCATTTCAAATAAGAAAAATAACGATGCCAGATACTTCTAATGCAGTTCGTACAGACTTTAGAGGGAACTTATTAGCGGTGTTAAGATTTCAGAGTTTGGCAAACATACCTTAATCCTTGCATCTAGACGCCTGAACATAGGAGCATTCTTAAGCATATCAGGTATAACCATAAACCTGAGGAAATCAAGGCGTGAGTTTTATCTTTCAAACAAAAGAATTTGAAGCATGCTGTCAAAGTCACAAAGATAAGGATGTGAATCTACTTCAAATAAACATAGAGAAAAACAGATCTTTAGATAAAAAACAAAGAAAAGATCATATCATAATTCAAACCTACCTGACTTTGCTGCCCCGAATAAAGACATGCTCCAATTGGGATACTTTTCCATCCTGCAAAGGATACAACTCCATAATTATTAACAGCAGTAGAAACAGATGTAGAAAAGAGCTGAAACTATCTCACATGACCATCAACACATTTACCCAACACCACCTAGAATGAAAACGTATAATTCAACCTGAATGAAAAACTAAACAAACTCATCACAGCCTCTTTGGAAAGATCCTGTTTATACTTCACTGTACGTAATATGGATTTAGCAGAAACAGGGACAAAGCAATACTTTTGATTCATTGAACATTGTTCATATTTCAAAGTTGTGCTTCAATTGCAAACAAGAACATTTATAAAAGTTTAAACAGGGAATCCTCAAAACATCTATATAGTAATAACTTAAATAAAAAAAGATGATCAACCAAGTCTATGACTAATATACTGGCACTACAGATGAGTTCACCCAAAATTTGTTCATGTACAAGCACACAGATTTGGTTGTCATCAGATTTGCATAATCATCAGAGGATGCACATTGCAGGGGCCAACTTTGGCACAGATAAACGTGGAAAATTGGTGCTATATCACTGGGATACTTTTCCATCCTGCAAAGGATACAACTCCATAATTATTAACAGCAGTAGAAACAGATGTAGAAAAGAGCTGAAACTATCTCACATGACCATCAACACATTTACCCAACACCACCTAGAATGAAAACGTATAATTCAACCTGAATGAAAAACTAAACAAACTCATCACAGCCTCTTTGGAAAGATCCTGTTTATACTTCACTGTACGTAATATGGATTTAGCAGAAACAGGGACAAAGCAATACTTTTGATTCATTGAACATTGTTCATATTTCAAAGTTGTGCTTCAATTGCAAACAAGAACATTTATAAAAGTTTAAACAGGGAATCCTCAAAACATCTATATAGTAATAACTTAAATAAAAAAAGATGATCAACCAAGTCTATGACTAATATACTGGCACTACAGATGAGTTCACCCAAAATTTGTTCATGTACAAGCACACAGATTTGGTTGTCATCAGATTTGCATAATCATCAGAGGATGCACATTGCAGGGGCCAACTTTGGCACAGATAAACGTGGAAAATTGGTGCTATATCACAGGCACACCAATATTCATGGTTACACAGTTCAAGCGGCACAACCTAATCACACTTTGGTTATGTTAAATTTTGGAAACAACGGTATGTTCTATGCTTTAGAGCATTTTTACTTCAATTTTTCTATCCATATCCAGATTAGCAATCACATCAACATGATAGTAAAATGCAGATAAAACATAAACATAAACATAACAAGTAGAAGACAAGCCAAGACAAGAGGACACAAGATGTGGCACCAGCCAGGGACCAGCCCCAATGTGGGGAAACCCTTGATCAATTCTTCTTATATATTCTTCGATAGTTCAGCAGAGAGAGAGAGAGAGAGAGAGAGAGAGAGTACAACAGTTTAAAGTCAATACTGACTTTCCAAATAGGAGATCTGACATCAAAGATCTTGACCATGAAGTTGACTCAATGAAATTGCAATTCTGGCACCAAGGGCTGAAGACTGCAATTCTGAATACCTGTCACTGTTGTTCATGGACTGAGCTTTGATTACAGGTTAGGCCTTCAACTGAAACCTACAGCAGCCCACTACGTAATTTGATGCAGCTTCCTTCTCTTTATCATATCTGGGAACTCGCTCTCCTAGATGACTATTCCTGCACCCCTTTTAAGCTTGATTAGACCACTAAACAACTGCTACAGAACTACAGCAAGCTCACCATAGGTATGTCTCCTATTTGGAAGAATTCCCAGCCATAACTATCCCAGAAAAGCCTTCTTCTATTGCTGCCTCCCTTTTATAAGCTCCTATACTCCAAGCTGATTGATCTATCAATCAAACCATAACCAAGTAATCATCTACAACCACCTTGCTGTTGCCTCCTTGTCATGATTTCTGTGCTTTACTGCTGTAGCTTCTTGTCTCTGGTTAGGGCATCCAAAAACCCTCCAAAAATCTACCACAACAGTCCTCCAATCACTGTGTTCCCTTGTCACCCTCTGCTATCCTTCTAGGCTTCCAATCTGCTGTTGTATGTCCCAAAGAAACCACCTCAAGGCACCCTACAGATCTCGGATCTGCTACAGCAAGGAGTTTGACATTTAGACAAGGGTTTACACCTTTAGTTTGGGCTGCGGTGTCTCCTTCGGACCTGCAGCTAGGTGAGAGGACCCTTACTATGTCTCTCGGCCTCTCAACAAACCTCCACACATGCTGCTGTAACATCATCACCTGCGGCCCAAAACAGAATACCCAAACAATGTAACTATGCACAGAAAACCCTTTAGCCTTACCGCTGATCTGTGGTTTTGTTTAGCAAGGGAGACATGCCACAAACTGCCCACACGTCTGCTCTTTAGGTACCTTCTAGCTGCAGCTTTCTCCACAGAGAAATCTGCACTAAAAGGCAGAGAAGAACCTCTCCTAAACTTGGCTGCACTCTCATCATCCTTGCCTCAGATCCGCACTTCAAACATAGAGGTGTTCTTAACCTTTTTGATTTTCTTCTTGGATGTGTATGAGTGAGGGAGAAAGGACCTCTATATGCTAATCGGTGGGGGTCAAGACACGTGAATTTTGGATTAGGTGAGCCGACATATAGAAGAGGCCGACCTAGATAATTTGATCATAATCAAAATAAATTCATAACTTCATTTGTATATGTCAGAATCGGATGATCTTTAGATCAATCCTACACCTCTCAGAAAGAGGAATCCAAGAAAAATATCAGCTGTCATAAATAAGGTGACCCATATGGAGTTTGGCCCTAGTTGTCAATTTTAACACTCCCTCTCAACTAAGGAAGACTCCATCATCTGCCAGACGGTACTATCTCTGCCATCAATGCACTGCTCTGCACTGCTGAACTATGAAGAAGAATAAATGATCGAGAATGTATCATACCATTCTCTACTAACCCGAAGTCAGACCCAGATAAAAGAAAGTGTGCCATACCACTCTTACTGACCCAAAATCAATTCCAATTGATCCCAGATCAATATAGGTCATCCTAGCATAGGGAGTACAGTAGTACACAATGCGTCCATCAGCAGTACTATGGTCCCTATCCTCATTTCCCTACTCATTGGCCAGATGAGAGGTACTTCCCATGAATCCCAGACTACATGGGTAGGATGTCTCAGCAAGAGAAGGATGAACCACTCATTGTGCCTACATGTCGCCACGGGGTATCACAGGGGAAGGCTGAACCACTCACCCTTTACACGGCAAACCACTAGGGGAAGGCTGAACCACTCACCCTATGGCTGCTCATCGCTCCAAGAAATACCCCAAGCCGCCCCCTCCCCTCCCCCGCGAAGCTCCCAGAGCTCAATGTCCATATCATACAATGTCCACGACTCCAAGTCTTTCTCGGAAGGTCAAGAATTTGACCTTTCCCAGGGCTTTGTCAGAATATCGACAACCTACTCATCAATCCCAATGTGATAGAGCCTTATTGCTAATCGTTGTACCATATCCCAGATAAAGTGGTACCTGATATCTATATGCTTGGCGCGAACATGAAACACAGGATTCTCTAATAATCGAATCCCACTCTAGTTGTCGCAGAGGATCACAGTAGTATCCAGCACATGTCCAAACAGCGCACTAAGGAGCTTCCTCAACCAGACAGCTTCACAGGAGGCCATACTCGCAGCTATGTATTCGGCCTTAGCGGTGCTCAAGGCAACTGACTTATGCTTCCTACTCATCCAGGATATCAAAGCAAAACCCAAAGAAAAACAACATCTAGAAGTGCTCTTGCAATCCACCATACTACCAGCCCAATCAGCATCAGAATAACCATGCAGCCTCACATTTCCGGCAATGTGTCTCAATCCATGAGTGATTGTGCCTTGAAGATATCTCAGAAGATTCTTGGCACCAATCCAGTTTATATGACAAGGCTCAACCATATATGGGCTCAATGTGTTAACTGCAAAATATATGTCTGGACAAGAGCTCGCCAAAAACATCAGTGCTCCTATGAGTTGACGATACTCAAAATATTAAAATTGGCAACTAGGGCCAAACTCCATGTGGGTCATCTTATTTATGGCAGCTGATATTTTTCTTGGGTTCCTCTCTTCAAGAGGTGTAGGATTGATCTAAAGATCGTTCGATTTCGACATGTATTTATGGAGATATGAATTTATTTATGTTATTTGACAATTTGTCAAGGTCGGCCAGTAACCAAATAACCCCCAGCTCAACCTCAATGTTGCATTTAAATAGAGGAGGCCTCAAGTCATTTGTTACACACCTCTCATGATCTCTCTCCACTCGTTTGGGTTTGGTGGCAAGAGAGGTCAAGTGGGAGATCTAGCCACAGTTCTAAAGATGAGATCTAGTTCTTGTTCTAGAGAGGAGATCTAGCCCTAGACACAGATCTAAAAGGAGCCCTAGCCACAGTCAGAAGCAAGCCCTAGCCGCAGTCATGAAGAAATCCCTAGCCGCAAGTGAAGAGGAGATTTAGCGCAGTTGAAGGAGAGCCCTAACAGCAATTAAGGAAGGGGTCTGGCTGCAGTCAAAGGAGGCCTAAATCCACAACAAAGGAAGGCCTAATCCGCAGCCAAGAGGAGCTGCAATACACAGCCAAAAGGGAGCCCTAATCTGCTGTCTAAATAAGCCCTAATCCGTTGTCTAAAGGAGGCCCTAAACTACAGTTAAGAGAGACTTAATTCGTAGCAATAAAGAGGCCTTATACGCAGTCAAGAGAGGCCAGATCCACAGCAATTGAGGAGCCCTAATACGCAGCCAAGAAGAGACTCTAAGCCGCAGCAAGAGGAGCCCTAACGCAGCTAGAATAAACCTGTTGACAGAGAAAAAGTAGCATGAGTTGTTGTAGGTGACAGCATTGTAATAGAAGCTATGTCTAGGCATGGGTTAAGGACTTGTTTGGGCCTGTTGGAGGAGACCGCAGCTACAGCTAGCTGCTTTGCTAGGGTGCAAGCCATAGCAAGCAGCTAAGGTTGTTCCAAGGCAGCATTGAGGTGTACATTGCTTGCAGGAGGCAGCACAGATAAAGGGGAGACTCTCCTAGGTGGACCACAGTCCTAGAAGGGCTTAGTTTGCTGACAGCGTGGAAGGTTAAGGGCTGCATATTGTGCCCTAACCAGAATTGCAGGAGTAGCAAGCAATCAAAGGAATGTTGCAGCAGTGTAATGTGGAGGGTTTCTAGATTGATGATCTACTCAAAGGATATGCTACAACACTCTTAGTGATTGGTTGTAGATTGTCATGAGGATTTCAGGGCTGCATCTTTGAACAGTCATCATTAGCAGAATGATGGACTTTCTGTTGCTGTTATAAAATATCAGTTTTGTATATTTGTACTATCTCTATCTCTCTGCTGAACTATTGAAGATTATAAGAAGATTTGATCAAGGGTTTCCCCACATTGGGATTTGTCCCTGGCTGGTGCCACATCGTGTCTTCTTGTCTTTGCTTGTCTTCTACTGTTTATGTTTATGTTCTATCTGCATTTTACTATCATGCTAATGTGATTGCTAAACTGGACATTGATATTGGGCTAATTGAAATTGAAGTAAATTGCTCTTAAGCTAAGTCACCTGACACGGGGATTCGAGATTCGCAGGATACGGCGATTCGAGTGTCGGATTCGGACACGTTGACCCCCCAGAACAGGACACGTAGGATTCGTTATATATTATTTTATTAAAATATATATTTAAAAAATATAAATATATTAAAAATTAGATATTTCTTACACAAATTATCATTAATGATACAAATTCATTGATTTCAAACATTGATTTTCATTTAGATGTTAGTTTTACTATTTACAAAGTAACATTATAGCATGCATAGTACATACAAAATTCAAATACATGTCACAAATCATGAATCATAAATGAAAGACAACTTACAAGATAGTAAGATAAAGACACTGACAACTGTAGTTTTCTCATTAAGTTATCAAATCAAAATGTGTTACATAGGTAGTTGCAATGCCAATGGCAAATAAAAATAGAAAATAATAATTACATACAACTATATTTATGAGAGGGCATACTATACATTCGTATCTCTGTAATATTTATATGTTTAAACCTGTAGAGACTACAGTAACATATGATGTTCTGCCCAGCAAGAGATTAATTTCCAGAATTGCACACAGGGTGAACTATTCGTACTTCACATGGTACATTTGTATTATTTGGGTTTCAAATAGGTGTTCAAGAACAGTTAATAAAATAGCTGGGTATATATACATCTATGCTCTTGCAGCCCACGATTAGACAAAGTAATTACAATCAGCCACTCAATGACTGTGATGCATTCTTGTGGCATGTATAGCTAAAGTTAATTCATGATTGAGATCACCATTCTTTCAGCAGTGTAGACACAACAAGTAGGATTTCACAATACTTCTTTAATAAAGATCTAGGCTATGAACTACAGCATTCCTTTTACCACACAGGAATCTATTAATACAAGCATCATAAACTTGAATAGTGTTTATAACCACCCTTAATGCTGAGATTAATTAGACTTGAGAGTCCATGCACTGCAATTTTCACTTCTTGGGATTCGAATCCCAAAATGGGACAGGTTGTGTCCTAACAGGACACAACTGGGATTCGATCGTATCCCTTTAGGACATGTCGTGTCCCATTTTGGGATTCGAATCTCCAACAAATTGTGTCTGATTCGTGGGATTCAGACACGTCACCTAGTTTGAGCGAATCCGGTTTCATAGCTCTTAAGCATAGAACATACCTAAAATTAACATGGTATCAGAGGTGAGGTGAAGACAAAGCCCAAGCAAGAGTGAAAGAGCAATCATCTAAGACAGTTGGAAAGGACAGAAGGCTCAATGGGTTCCTCATCCCACTTCCCAGCTAAAGACAAGCGCCGTGAAAAGTCTGACTATCATGGATGGAAGATATCTCTTGATCTGACATTGGAAGAACAAGAAGTGTTGGATTATGTGAAGGGTAAAATGCATCAGCGGCTACAAAGAACAAGTACACCAAGGGTGAAGTCAAAGCGAAGAAGATTATCATAGATTCCATTGACAAGCGTCTGGTGGCTTACATCTTCGATATAAACACCTCCAAGGAGATCTACGACATATTGGTAAGCATGTTCAAAGGTTAGTGATGCAAATCAAAATTTGTTTCTCAAAAATAAGTTGAAGGATATTAAGAAGGGCAAGGACGAGGATATTCAATCCTACTTCTTAAGGATCAGTGAGATCAGGAATGATCTTCTATCGATTGAAAAAGTCATTCCTGACAAGGAACTTACTATCACTACCCTTGGAGGACTCCCACTCGAGTGGTATATATTTAGAACCACTATTCTCAATAATGATCGAATTTCGTGATTTGAATAATTGATGTCAAGATGCATTCAGGAAGAAACAAGAATGGTGGAGCAAGAAATGCCTTCTAATAAGGGCAACCCCACTGCTTTCTCTGCTCATGCCAAAAGGAGAAATAATGCAGGATCTAAAGGACACTTCAATGGAAAGCCCGAATCTAAGGGTGGAAGGAAAGGCAAGTGCTTTATTTGCAATAAGTATGGCCTCTATGCGAGGGAATGTCCAAACAGAAGGGACACATCACATGATGATGATCACAACCATTCCAGGGGCAACTTCAACAACAATGATCGAAGGAATGACAGGTACAATGACAAAGGAAAAATGAATGTAGGTCATCAAGGAAATGGTCGACCCTCCAAGAAAGCAAGGAACTCCAGGTATGAAGAATCAAATGTTGTTTCTGATAAGCAAAAGGAGTATTATCTTATATTTGCCCTCTCCACTACCTCTCCTCTGGACACTTTGGGAAATTGGCTTATTGATAGTGGTGCTTCAAGGCACTTCATTGGATACAAGGAAGCTCTCTCTAATCTAATAGAGAAGGAAACTAACTTGGAGATTATTCTTGGAGACAATGCCACCTATCCCATAAAGGGTGTAGGGAATGTTACCCTTCAATTGAATCAGGCTAACACAATTCATTTACAAGAAGTTCTATATGTACCCGATCTCAAGAAGAACCTGGTGTCCATTTCGGCAATGGAAGACAAAGGCTACAAGGTGGCATTCATCGATGGAAAGGTACATGTTTGGAAAAGGAATTTTAAAGATGCTTTTACTCTTGGGTTCAAGGTTGGCACTTTGTATCTGTTAAAATTGGCAACTAGGGCCAAACTCCATGTGCGTCATCTTATTAATGACAGCTGATATTTTTCTTGGATCCCTCTAGTCGAGAGGTGTAGGATTTATCTAAAGATCATCTGATTCCAATAAGTATTCATGGAAATATGAATTTATTTGTGTTATGGGACAATTCCTCAAGGTCTGCCAGCAACCAAATAACTCCACATGTGCTCAACGTTTAAATATAAAAGGAGGTGACTTGATAGTCATTTCCACACACACTTCACTCTTGATTTCTCTCCACTTGTTTTGGGTTTTAGTGGAAGAGAAATCTAGGAGGATGAAGCCCTAGACGCAGGAGGAAAGGAGGCTAATCTAGCTGCCCTAGCCGCAGTCCTAGAGAGAAGATCACTGCTTCTATACGCTGCCTAAAGGAGCCTAGCTGCAGTCCAAGCACGGAGATATAACACCGTCAAGAAGGCTTATACTCGTTGCCCTGTACACAGGGATGTCCTGCCTTAGCCGCAGGCCTATCCTGCCCTAGCCACAAGAGATGACCGGATTGTTGGAAGGAGGGACACGGAGTTCTGCTACAGGAGGCCGAGGTGCGTTTGGTGACTATCTTAGGGCTAAGACAAATCCGAGAGGGCAGGCTGCTAGGCCGATAGAGGAGGAGCTCAACCTTGGTCACTGTTTTGGGCTTGATGTGTGGGCCGTAAGCTACAGCAAGGCTGTGTGGTAGGTCGCGGGCCATACCACCATAGTGAGGGACAGCGTGGGTTGTTTTGGGGTCATGTTATGCCCTACTCTTCAGTGTGGAGGCAAAGGGTTCACACTAGGGCAAGCCGCAGAGATTTAGGGTTGTTTAGGTGACTGTTTGAGGGTTGTTGCAATAGCCTGAGGTGCCCTAACCAGTCAATATCACAACAACAGCAAGTGTGGTGTGTTTGGGTCAATGTTGTGACTAGATTTAGATCAGATCATGGTGCAGCAATGGTACTTGGTGCAGCAAGTACATGGAGCGGTAATGGTTCATGGCAAGCACATGAGACAGCAGTGTGGCAGCATGGTGTAGCAAGCACATGGGACAGTTGTGGCAACATGGTGCAGCAAGCACATGGGATAGCTATGCTAGGAAGGTACAGTAGTATGAGATGTGACAGCATTGTGATAAGGTGCAGAATGATGTGGAATGCTGCTACATAATGATGGCCATCGTAACGAAGGAAGTATAGCTATGTTGCAGGAAACGCTGGGGGGGGAGCCCGTTTCCGGCCGGAAACAGAAACGAAACGCGTTTCCGCGTACCGTACGGCCGTGAAACGCGTTTCCGACTGTACCACCTCATTTCCCGAAACGGAAACGTGGGTGGTACGGCCGGAAACGCGTTTCAGGGCCGTACAACCCACGTTTCCTCATTAACTTGTGTTTTATTTTTTATTTTTTTTATTTTAATTTGTTTTTTAATTTACTATTAGGGCATGTTAGTGACTTCTTGTTGCTTCTAGATGCGTGTCTAAAGTTACAAAAGTGAATTTTTTCCCTAGTGTTGATATGCAGTTCATGGTAATGTTAAATTCTTAAAGTAAAAGTGATATTCTCCTTTATTTTTCATTTTCATCCTTTTACTTAAATTTTTAACATTACCATGAAATGACTCAGGATGTTTGAGAGTGGTTTCGCCCTCATTGGATTTCATATGGAGAAAGTAGAATTTTAGATCTCACTCAAAATCCAGCAGACTTATTTGTTTTTCAGGATTTCAGGATTGGAGGGATTGCAATGTTTCCGTTGGATTTTATCATGTACTAGGGTATGGAACTTGTATTTAATCAAGAGAACCAAGCCCTCTATGCAGGGGAAACTCCCAATAATCAAGATCATGTAGGGTACTAGGGTATGAAACGTGTATTTAATCAAGAGCACTAAGGCTTGGATATATAATAAACTTTAATGGTTGCTTTTGGATTTTCCTATATTTTTATTTTCATTATGTGATCATTCATGACTCATGAGTAAATGTGATATAAATTTAATCTTAATGTTTAAATGTAATAAATTATAATGTATCATTAATGCTTTATGATTGCACATATATATAATAATTTTTAAATATTTTTAATATATATATATATATTCGCGTTTCCCCGTTTCCTCAAATTTGGGGAGGTCGCGTTTCGTATCGCTTCCCGTTTCGGAAACTCGTTTCCGTTTCCCCTTTTTCGTGCAACTTAGAGATACACTATGTCTATGAATAAAATAATAAATGGATTCTAAATAAGACCTTAACCACTAACATAGTGGTCTTTCCTTAAGGGGCGACACAACTTTAAATACATTAGGTGGGACCTCAACAACAATAACCTAAAGTTGAACTATACTAAATATTCAAAGTTGGAATACACATAATTCTTGGTATGTATAGTGCACAATTATAAGGTGTAACAAATTTCGGTCATGGAGAGGGGAATTGAACACCGAGACCTAGTAAACCAGGGGTGCTCACAGGCATTGGAGGGAGAAGACTGAACGCAACCAACAATGGCTGGCAAATAGTTCACAACCATGAACAAGAATTTTTCCCTCCCACACACCTTTCCAACCTGAGAAGAGGGCAAATCGCAAAGAGAGGGAGAAAGAGGGGAGGCCAAATGGCATGAAAGGGGGTGGCCAAAGGAAACGGTTTGCTAGCGACGAGTCAGGAACGATAGGGGGCCATATAAGGTTGGGCCAAAAGGGCAAGGCCTAACTAACCAGAAGGATGGTGCGAGCAGAAGAATACAAGGGGAAGGAGAGGAAACGGAGTGGGAATGGAGGGGAGAGGAAAGAACATAGGGAGGAATACAAAAGAGCGAGAAGAAATCGAGGGACTGAATCAAGTGTGCTGATGGCAAAGCTTAGGTCTGGACAGCAGTGGGATATAACTGCAATACTTGGAACATTGTAGCACCAGGGGTGACTTAGACCCGTTCTAGTTCTCGCTGGATATTTATTAGTTCAATGAAACAAATAAATCCCTAGGATAAAGATCAACGAAGGTGTATGATTTGATAAAGGAAACCCTGCCTGCAATTTCAATTGCTTGTATTATTCTTACTATTGCATGTCCTATTTGTGGCACTGACATTGTTGTGTTTACATAAGGAGGCTAGAAGCCTTAATCTCTCTGTGTGGGGAATGATCCTCCAACAATGCCAATCAGTGGATTTTTCTTTACATCCTAGCATGCCACTACTTGGATGGAATTATGCCTGCTGGGGCAGAAAGCTTGAAGCCATTATTTGATAGAGAATGACTGGGATCGTTTTATGTTTCATAACAGTGTGAAATTCATTTCTGATAAGAAACAATTGGAATAGTTTTCATGTTCCATAACAGGGCAATATAACTTTAGAACCCTTCGCATTTCATTAAGCATGGCTATTGTTGGGTTATCTAGGGTTCCTAATTAAATGGAAGGGTGGAGGTGTGGAACCAAAACCTCTAAAATCCCTCATGGTTGTTGGGTGGAGGAAAATCTCCTCTAGAATCCCAGAATATGTCTGCATGCTGAATCCAGAACGGTAGAGATGTGGGAACAAAGCCTCTAGAATCCCTCATGGCTGTTGGGCGGAGGAATATCTCCTCTGGAATCCCAGAATATGTATGCAGGCTAAATCCAAAAGAGTGGAAGTGTGGGAACAAAACCTCTGGAATCCTTCATGGTTGTTGGGTGGAGGAAGATCTCCTCTGGAATCCTGAAATATGTCTGCAAGTTGAATCCAAAAGGGTGGAGGAGGTGTGGAAACAAAAACCTCTAGAACCCCTAATGGTTGTTGGGTGGAGGAAGATCTCCTTTGGAATCTCGGATTATGTCTGCAAGCTGAACCCAAAAGGGTGGAGGTGTGGAAACAAAACCTCTGGAATCCTTCATGGCTCAGTGGGACATGTTTCTCATGCTCAGGGGTGACAACTGCATTACTAGCAATTTGTCTTCGGATGGGAGGAGAGTTGTGAGCTTGGTCCCATTGCCCAGTCCAAGTCACACATTGATGAGTGTTTTATTGGCTATGCTACCCCAATTATTCCTGTGTTGTTCCTAACATACCTAATTGCACCAGGACAAAAGATTTCATATCTAGTGCAGATGTGAAATGGTATGGTCCCCTTGGAAGGTGGATCGTGTAACTCAGTGGCCATTGATTTTGAAGGGTTTATGAGATGGTTCTTGCAAATCATGCCCCTTCATACTGGTTCACATCAAAAGAATAGATGACAGGTAAGCAAGGAAATGCTATTATAGATAATAGTTTAGTATCAATGTCATGTACAAATCATAGGCAGCTTCACAGAAAAATTCACAGCTCAGTTAGCAACAGCACATGTAATGAAAATATCATGTGTGTAATGAACATCAGTGATGAATAGTAATGGATATATGTGACACTGTTTTTCTCTCCCTTGTGTCGGTCCTATATTCCGTTGTCTGAAATATACAATTTCACAATCTAACATGATGTCAAAGTTAGGAAATTTACTACATTGTGCAGCAGAGGACTCACTTGCAATTGCTTTTTGGTGCCCATCTGAGATCGTTGTTTAACTGAGCTGTAAAGGTGACAAAAATTAGAGGACCTAAAAAAAACATTTAGGGGGTGTGTTACAGATAGATTCAGCATCAAAGGAGCCCTAGTATACAATATTGGAAGGACGCTTATATTGAAATGTTGTTGCAGCCCTGATAATGTTACTAGAAATATTATAAACTCCATGATCAGGTCATGCTAGAGTTGTTGTTGCTTGGACTTGCAGAGTGAAGGTTATATTAAGCATAAAGCTGGGAAATTTATATCAGTTTATGTTATTACCAAAATACATAGCATTTTCCAGCATGTTTGTAGTCTTGTATCTAGGCCAGAAATGATTACAACCTATTTTTCCATCAGAACAAGTGATAGCTACCGAAAATGATCATGCCATACTAGATAAGATAAGGTAATTATATTAATGGCCAATGAATGACAACAAGGGTAGGTCAATGGGACTCAATGTGTAAAAGGTAGCATTGGTGTGTCTATGTGAGATTAAGGACATTTTACCAATTCTAGCTTTCAGCCAAAAGGAAGCTGGACAAGTTTTTTTTGCAAGTCAACTTCAGTCATGGGATAGGCTTATTGAGCTAACACTTGTGTTCAAACTCACCAAATTGCATCAAAAGTTCACATGCCTATATTACCAACTTAATGTGTAGGTAGTCTTGTATCTAGGCCAGAAATGATTACAACCTATTTTTCCATCAGAACAAGTGATAGCTACCGGAAATGATCATACCATACTAGATAAGATAAGATAATTATATTAATGGCCAATGAATGACCACAAGAGTAGGTCAATGGGACTCAATGTGTAAAAGGTAGCATTGGTGTGTCTATGTGAGGTTAAGGACATTTTACTGATTCTAGCTTTCAGCGAAAAGGAAACTGGACAAGTTTTTTTTGCAAGTCAACTTGAGTCATGGAATAGGCTTATTGAGTTAACACTTGTGTTCAAACTCACTAAATTGCATCAAAACTTCACATGCCTATATTACCAACTTAATGGGTGGTAGCAAGAGAGGTTGAAGTTTTTTTCGCCATTTACCATTTTACTTCATGTTTTGAACTGCATGTGGGAGTTTCCAATTGTCAAAGAATTTGGAGTGCAATTGTAGAGTAGTATTTTTTTCATTGGAGCCATATACACAGATAGACTCAGCATCAAAGGAGCCCTAGTATGCAATATTGGAAGGACGCTTATATTGAAATGCTGTTGCAGCCCTGATAATGATACTAGAAATATTATGAACTCCATGATCGGGTCATGGTGGAGTTGTTGATGCTTGGACTTGCAGAGTGAAGGATATCTTAAGCATAAAGCTGAGAAATTTATCAGTTTATTTTGTTACCAAAATACATGAGCAAGCCAAATTTAATGCTATTTATGAGATAGTTTCAAACATTTTATGATGAAGTTCCACATAACGGCTAGCATTTATGAAATTCAAGGAGTTTTTCCAGCATGTTTGTAGTCTTGTATGTAGGCCAGAAATTATTACAAATTGGGTTATCTTCATAGGCAAAGATTCATGAATAGATCTTACAACCTATTTTTCCATCAGAACAAGTAATAGCTACAGGAAATTATCATACCATACCAGATAAGATACGATAATTATATTAATGGCCAATGAATGACCACAAGGGTAGGTCAATGGGCCTCAATGTGTCAGGTAACTCTAGAGGAGTCCTTAAGATACCTTTTACAAAATTAAAAAAAATGGAACAGTTGATGTGTGTAAGGTAACTCTAGAGGAGTCCTTAAGATACCTTTTACAAAATTAAAAAAAATGGAACAGTTGATGGAACACACAACATGTCAAAATATAGGAAAGAGTGGCCTCTAAGTTTGACAACAACCCAATTCTACCGTACTTGATTACAATATCATGAACCCCCTTCAGGGAGTCGTTATTTCATGTCAACATACTCCATGCTTCCTAAAATAGAAGAAACAATTAAAAATTCACTCTCAAACCTTAAAGCCTAAAAACATTATTAAGCAAGGTAGTTGATCACTAAACTTACCTTTGAACCATCTGCACTACATTGTCTGGATCATTTACTGCAGCAGTGATATGAACATTAGATCTCTTACAGCCTCCCTTCGCTCGACAAATTCAATAGAAAACTTCCCACAGACCAACCACTATCCCAAACCTGGAAAACAAACCGCTGAGTCATCTGTTCTAAGTTCGAGTTGGGTTTCTATTTCTAGATGCAATATAGTTATGGAAGTGCAGTGAAAGGATTTTGAATTTAGAGTAAAGAGATTATTTCAGAATGTAGGTCCTAAATATGAACATTGCAGTGGAATTTCCTATAAAACTCTAAACACAAACAAGTTTGTTTTTCATTCAATCTAACTTCGAGAGACCAAAAAAATTAGTATGTAAATACCTTGCTGAAATTAAGAACTGCTGAAACTATGAAAATTCTTCGCTGTAGAAATCTGCAACGCTGAAATTCATTGAATGATAGCTCCCGCGGCCGTACCTTGCTGAAACTATGGAAATTTCTCGCTGCAGAAATCTGCAGCGCTGAAATTCATCGTATGTCAGCTCCTTCCTGTTTATGAAAATTTAAACCATCATAAAAATTACAAAAAGGGGATGAAAATTAATGGAAGACACGACTCTTTTCAATAAAAAAAAAAATTACAAAAAGGGGATGAATTAAAAAATAATGGAAGACACGAGGTGTGTGACTCACACTGTGAATGTATCATTTAACAGTGAACAATCACTCCATATTCTCCTCTGCCACAGTCTGCTCTCTGCTCTCTCTCATACTCAGAGAGATGAACATCACAATCACAAACACATCACACACATCACATTGACATTGACACATTGTGCTACATAAACAGTTAAACACAAACACATCACATTAACACGGTGCTCTCCACAAATACATATACATCACACACATATACATCACATTGGCAGACATATACATCACACACATACACATCACATTGACAGACAGCGCGCTCCACAAACATCACAATGACAGAGTAGAGAAAGAGAGAGCCTCTCCTGTAGCCTTTTCCTTCTCTGTTAGAGCATGGTGTGCAAGATAGGCTTCCGATAGGCTTCTGTGTTAGAGCATGGTATGGAGGAACAAAACATTCCAGGCAGTAGTCGAATCTGCTTGTGGACCAATTATATAGCCGCATTAAACTCACGCTATTCACTTGTCAGGCAAGAACAACTTTGAATCAGGAAGGGTATGCTAAGAAGCAATAGAAAATAGTAAATAGCATGATGGATATACCTGATTTACCCCGCACCAAATGTGATTTACCGGGCACCAAGGGTGATCTGCTCGCTGCAGCTTTGAATCAATAAATAAACTGGGAACGGATGTAGTCAAGTATCTTCAAACTATCACACCACCTCTCTCTCCAGATGCCTGCAATAACCCTCAAAACATGCACACTCACCTGCAACTTGAAACCCATCAGAAATAAGAATTCCATCTCCATTCTATTTATTTCTTAGCTGCCCACGCCTCCTACTCTCGCGTAATAGGATCTCCTATAATTTCTGTTTTCAAAATCAAAACCGCTATTAAAATCTTGAGACTGATGAAAATAATGGGATTTATAAAACCTGCAGAAAAATAGAAAATAGAGAACGCAGATGGTAATTAAAGTATTGAATTCAAGAATTCGCTTACTGGTCTTCGAGGAACATGACGGAAGTGATGAGCAGCCTATCACAGAAGTAATGCATAATTGCTGATGGAATTGAATGAGGCGGACGATGTAAGCATAGGTTTAAATACTTCAAAATCCTCCCCAGTCCTCTCTAGATGCCGCTCTATAGAGAGGTCTGACACCTGCACACCGTCTAACACGCGGTATCGGGAGGCAAATAGGTGGGGCTGGAAGAATTCCATCTCCATTCTATTCATTTCTTCCCTGCTCACGCCTCCTCTCGCGTAATACGAATTCCTATAATTTCTGTTCACAAAATCAAACCGATATTAAAATCTTGAGACTGATAAAAATAATGGGATTTATGAAAACTGCTGAAAACACAGGAAATAGAGAATGGTCATAAAAGTATTGAATTCGAGAATTCGCTTACAGGTCTTCGAGGAGCTTGGAGGCCACCATGATGGTGGGGATGAGCAGCCTGTGGACGTTCACAGAAATAATGCGGAATTGCTCATGGAATTGAATGAGGCGGTCGATGCAAGCATAGGTTAGCATACTTCAAAATCCTCTCCAGTCCTCTCCAGCCGCCGCTCTATAGAGATGTCTGCCACCTGCCCCTTTAACATCCCTTTTAGAGCAGCATTGCTTTATTTACAAAGATACGTAGAATGCTAAGGGTACTGCCCTGCTAGCGAAGATAGTGGAGTTCTGGAACTCTCCAAGTGGAGCGACCAGGATTTCAGGGTGGTTCTCACGCCTGTCCGAATCCTTTCTTACAGGCATAAGAGCCAAAGCTTGAGAGTAATAGCAGTAGATGCATGTTTTAAGGCGCAACAAAATCAAGCACAACAAAGGCAACACCTGTTCCAAATTTGCCTGATCACGATCAAACATAACTGAAAAGCTCCACAAAATTCAAATTTAAAACTTCAATTTAATTCCATCTTTTAATCGGATCTTTTAAGTCATCATTAATATTTTAATACAATCTTTTAATTAAAGATTAATATTTTGAATTAACTTATTTTGCAGGTTTTAAAGCACACCAAAAGAAACACCTATTTCACTAAAAAAAGGTTGACAAAATTTAAATTTAATTCCATCTAATCATTAATATTTTAATACAATCTTTTAAGTAAAGATGATCATCAATGTTTTAAAACAATCTTTTAAGTAAAGATCATCAATATTTTGAATTAATGTATTTTGCAGGTCTTAACAAAAACAACACCTATTTCAAATGTGTAACTAAAAAGCTCTCCAAAATTCAAATTTAAAACTTAAATTTAATCCTATCTTTTAAGTAATCATTGACTATTATTTTGAATTTTCTTTAATATTTTAATACAATATTTCTTAGGTGAAGACTCGTATTTTGAATTTATGGTGTTTTTGTTAGATGCAAAGATATGTATAGGGTGTGTATTGGTTAGGATTTGTAATGGTTTAAAGTGACCTTAAGTGCAATTGTACGATAATGAGTACATATAATGTACATGAGGATCATAGTTGTTTTGGTATATAATTAATTAAAACTCTAGACTTACAAAGTGTAGAGAGAGATCAAAGCTCTCTCTTGAAGTACAAAACTCTTTTAGAATGAAAAGAGATTTGATCCCTCTTGGACCTACCAAGTGTTGAGAGAGATCAAATCTCTCTCTTGAGGTGCAAAACTCTTTTAGAGTGAAAAGAGATTTGATCCCTCTTAGCGCTTAGCA